>BJFM01001407.1:198891-252592 GCA_016586285.1 Arothron firmamentum
TATATATATATATATATATATATATATATATATATATA
This sequence comes from Arothron firmamentum, assembly GCA_016586285.1. Lineage (NCBI taxonomy): Eukaryota > Metazoa > Chordata > Actinopteri > Tetraodontiformes > Tetraodontidae > Arothron > Arothron firmamentum. The sequence goes on from BJFM01001407.1 coordinate 198,930, forward strand.
TACAGTATATACGGGTTGAGTGTCAGACAGTCTTCAATTTGAAGCTGAAGAGCTTTGCATCCTGAGCCTCATGAAAGGCACCAGCTCCTCTGCTGCCGTCAGGCTGCAGAGCATGGCTAGAATGCAGGATTAGCGTGCAGCAGAGACTGCCACCTCCAAAACTGATCAAATAAATAAATGGAAGGGTTGAAGGTGCAGATCACTCTGAGGGATGCTGTCGTGGCTGCACAGATGTGTTTTATTAAAGGTCAGAGTTTAACTTCACCATTATATCAGTGAAGCAGAGATTGAGGGAACCTTATTAAGACCCCTGCTCCACCAGCTTAGCTCCTAGCCCCTGAGTGAGTTTTATCAGAGGGAGCCCTTCAAGCATGACCACAGTAATGAACTTATTAGCCATGAAATTGACTTTTGTGATAAATAAGGAGCAGTTTAGAGTTGAGGGGACTGATTCTGCATTTTGGCTCTTTTGTCTGAAGCCACTAATACTTTCGAGCTGTAGCCCATTTACATCTGTGCTAACACCTCTGCAGTTTCCTTTAATTAATATTAGCTTAAACATTAAAGTTGTTGCATTAAGAGAGACATGATGAGGCCATTCACTGGATTTAATAAGGTAGGTTCCCAGTAGGGAGATGAGTCCCATTGCATTTGCAATAGTGGGTCAGCCAAATCCAGCCTGAAATCACGGAGCGTTTCTCCTGAGACAGGTGCTTTTGGTATTTCATTGGCTGGGGAGCAGACGACAGGTCCAGCCAATCTCGGTGTACACAGACAGGTCTGCAACACTTTTCTATTCACATGGATATCCTGTGACATCCAATCAACGTGTCTCATTGTGGCGAGTGCGCTTGATTGATTGTATTTCTGCTTTGCTCCCTCTTGGTTAGAGCTCAGCTTTGCAATGACATAAAGGACACAGATGAATAATGCATGGCTCTATCAACAGATCTCACAAGCACAATTCTAAGAGATAAAGAGATGATGGATAGAGAGGCGGGCAGATGACAGAGAAATTGAGGAATGCTCTGCAGTTAATCAATATGAACACAGCATATCTAGATGAAATCGAAGTCACAATGACAAAACCTCCTGTCGCATTTGTACTGAGGTTTGATGACTCTTTTATGGCATGTGTCTTGATTCAGCGTGTAATTCTCAAACTGAATTAACTTGAGGCCAAAGAATGTCCAAGAAGGAGGGTGTTTTTGACTGTCTGCCCTGTGTGGAGCTGCAATTTATTATTTTTGGAGTCGATTAATCTGCACATTAACCAGGTAATCAGTTAATGTGCACGCACCCACACCAACGCGGCATCTGCCGGAACTCAGGCCTGTTTACATGTGACTCGATGCAAAAATGGATCCAGCTCAGATTCCGCAGCTGAGGTCCTTCACCCAGCGGACCAAAATGGCAATCTGGGCGTCATCATGCGTCAGGGCTCTTCTCCAGGCTTGGATTCAATGGAACCTTTAACGTCTGTCAATATAAATGTTACTGATGGCTCGGTGATCTGTCCCTCCACCGTTCTGGCTGAGGCTCACAACAATCACTCACTCCTGGACCTCTGTGAAGAGCGAGATTCACCATGAAGCCATATTAACTGGCAAGCAGCTGCACTGAAGTGCTGACCGGACCAGCAGGTCCGGAGTTTGAAACCTCTGATTTAGCGTATTTGCCAAACTAACAACTCTGAGCAATATGCATCTCTGAACGGCAGCTCGCTGCACGCTTTCCACAGTGAATTACTGTTGGAACAGAGCTCCGGAGCTGAGCTTTGCCTTGGAGTGAGTTATGCTCAACTAAAAGCAAATCTGCGATACTGCAGAAAAAGATATAATTTATTCATCTGCTGGTGAGCCATTCAAGGCCAATGTATTGAATTAGTATCGGAATCTCCTTTGTTCTTTTTTGGAAGCTGCTTAATCACTCTGCAGCAAACAAAAATCTTGCTTTTCAATCCATAAACTGCTGTTATTTTTGCCGTTATTGATCTCTGTTGGATCGTGTCCTGGAAGAGTGCTGGTGTTAAGAAGAAAGCATTTATAAATGTTTTAGTCCGCTGTCTATTTTAAAGTTTTTCCAGCATTTAATATGGATGGGGGAAGGCTTTGGTGCAAATCCTGATGTTTGCATTTAGTCTTGCAGGTTATTAGTCAGATTTAAAGAAAAACATTGGGGGAAATTTTCCAGGAAACTCAGCCAGCACGAAGCTAAATCTTTGATGGCACCTCGGCAATCTTTTGAAGTGTCTAAATTCATGCTGTATCATCTTTGCATCAGCACGGAAAGCCCTGATAATAATTACCTTTAATCCAGCAAACGTTGCTCATTTTCAGAGGGAAGATGTGAGCGTGACCCAGTTTTAGCAGATTAGTTGGGCTTCTGCTGACGTCACTGTTAAAACTCTGGGGGCCCGACAACTTCAGCACGAAGGGGAGAAGTCCTCAGATTTCACAGGCGAAGCAGCTTTGCAGCGAGAGACTGCAGACTAATGGCGCTCTCTCGCGTCAGCATATTTTAAATATACGGATTGGGGTTTAAAAGTCCATTCTTTTAATCATGTGGTTAAGGATTATTGATTGAGAGCTTCAGTTGTTTAATGTATTGTCATTTTACTCTATTTTGGTGATAATCAGCAGGTTAGGTTTTTTTGACTGCCTCTATATTTGTACACACTGTCAGAAGGATGGTGAGGCTTATAATAATTCTAAATCTGCCATTTGAATACCAGCTGTTTGTAATTACGTCAGACAATCTCATAATCCTCCCTAGAGCCGAATCGGAACATGAGTTCTTATTAAAGAACTGCTTATATAAGGAACGGATGCTTTTTTAAAACCCTAAACGGTTTCCAACATTTGCATTAACGACGGATGATTTGCAGTTATAATTTAAGTCAAGTCAAACGCTTGCAGAGGGAGGACACCAATGCTCCATAGCAACCTGAGCACAGCCCCAGAGAGGAGCGCTGAGGCCTCCTCTGGACTGGAACCAGTGCTGCTTGTTCCAGTCTGGCAGCAGAGGCTCCATCTCCACATTCAGTAGTTGTCAGTCTGAGGTAATTATGGATATCAGGTCTTTTGATGTGTTTATGTCGAGGTGAGAACCCATTCAGTCCACGTGAGGCAGGAGAAATTCCGGATTTCAGGCAGAACGTGACTCATGTTAAACATGAAAAGTGATGCTCAAATATTTGTTTCTTCAGAAATCAGCACACCATTTACATGTTTGTCCTCTAAGGTCATGAAAACATGAAAATGGTAAAATAAGAGGATCCATCATGTCCTGTTTGTCCAGATGACAGATGATGAAAAACACTGTTTTGGCCATTACTTCCATAACTAACACTGATGGCTGTATTCTGTAGTGTTATTTGGGGGTTTTTTTTGTCACAAACAACCCTAAAAATGAAGTCTTTCCTTTGTCATTTTGTTGGCCTGGAACTAAACTTTTAATTCCAGCAGTGTTGGTCTGCCTGGTGCCATGTCAGACGCCCTCCTGTCCTTGTAAGCGTGCTGCAGGGTGATGGATTCCATTGTGTGATCTTGTCCCTGTACACTGACCCCTCCCATTTCTCAGCTCCCCCGAGGCAGGAATTAGCCCACAGTCTGTCAGTGGCTAATGGCTTTCTAATTGAGTCTCCACAGGTAGTGTACCTGTTTATGGAGGTTAACCTGGAAAGATGAGAGCGAGGCGCCGATCTTCAGCGTTCCCCCTCCCCGTTTTGTCATCTCACAGCGGGAACGGTAGAAATACAGTCTCCATGTCCCGTCAGTATTTTAATCCCTCTGCTGCATATTGAGACTCCTGTTGTGTCATGACTTTGATTTGATCTTTTTAATTTTCTCAATTGCGAGGAAAACACACATGAAAGACTGTGGTAGTGCTGCCATTTTATGCTGACCTCATGCATTATTCAGGCCTGTATTGCACATTTTTTTTCCCCCAGGATTCATTTAATTATGGATTTTGTGGACTCAAACTAGCAAGAATAATGTGATTGACAAGAGTGATTCTGATTGACTCGTGTGTTTTTCGGTGGTGTCTGCCATTGAGAGCTCAGGAGATGATCAGTGTAAACTCATCTGAAGGAAACGCGACCCGCTGCCGTTAAAGGTCAGGAGCAAGGGATGTAGGGATATTGACCTACAAATACAAACATGGCATCAATTTTTCTGTAATAAAAGCAATAATTTGACAGCCTCCTCTAAAGGCCGGCTATCTCCATACTCAGGTGAAGTAATCAGCATTGTTTTGTTTCTCAGAATGTGTTCAGTAATGTGCTGTTGCATAACTCCAGTACATTAAAACTTTGCTGCACCGTCATGCACCAGCCTTTTATTCCTTTCCAGCCTCTCATTCTGCACACATCTCTCTGCTGTGCATTTCACCAGCTTCAATCTCCTTTCCAATACCCCTCTGCTAAGGTCTATTTTCCATTATCACTGGCTCACAGCGCTGTGTTTGGACACCGCTTGCCTGCCTTTTCAGGTGGCCTCTTTCCATACTAGACCTCTTATTATCATGGTGACGGCATGACCGAGTCATATTGGCATTATGGAGTGAAAATTTTAAAACCCGTGTCAGACCACAACTGTTTAGAAAAGAGCAGTGTGGAAGGCATTTACAGTCTAAAGCAGACAGGCTTGTAACGCCATAAAGGACTTATTGTGTGTGTGTGTGTGTGTGTGTGTGCGTGTGTGCGTGTGGGTGTGTGGGTGTTTGTGTGTGTGTGTGTATTTGCCGGGTATTGGAGTTAAGTAGGATATCACCATTCTCTTCAGTTTTTGGTGGGTCCTCAGGCTTTTACCCAGAATCTATCTCATCTTTGCCCAAATGCTATCAGGAAGTTGGTGCCAAAAGAGGACAAATGACTGGCGAGCGTACTGAGCAATATCAGACTGTTTCTACATTCATCCAGAAATTGCACAACAGCATACACGTCTATAAATAGCCGCCTGATGAGCAACCTTGGAGCCCATCTGTATTCAGATACTGTATTTTGAAGTTGAGAGGTCAAGAGTCCTTTTGAAACGCAACTGATTTTCCCATTAAAATTTGCCTAAATTTAGCTGGTTGCTGCTGAGCTGGCGAGGATGACACAATCAATAATGCTCCAAGTTTCCCAGCTTCCACTTGGGGAGTGATTGGTCTTTTCATCATCTTTTGCAAGAAATTCCTATTCTGCACAAATTATAATTCAGGCCTAGTTTCATTTTTGCTGTAGTGCTGTAAAAAATCTTCTAATGCTGTCGATTTATACTGCGGTTAATCTAGTTAACTGCCCATTCTTGTCTTGCTCAAGGTCATTGAAACTGGTCTCCCTCAGTTCCTCCATGATGAATCAGATGAAAGCAGAGTTTATTTTGCCTGCTGTTCACACTCTTGTTTTCTCGATGTGATTTGGAGTTAAGCAACTTTAAAAATGGTTCTGCAGCTGATGAAAACATTGTTAAACGCAGGTTTTAAACAATGAAGCGTCTTTTGGATTTAGATATTGAACTGGCTGTTACCAGATCTGTTTCCCACTCGTTTTGCTCTGAGCGGTGGAGCAAAAAAGGAATACAGTTTACTGTGTGGGTGTGTGTTCTCGTGCTTGGAGTGGGTGTTCTGTTTTTGTGCATGTGAGATAATGTGCATGTGACCATTGCTTGATTGGTATATCCACGTCTTAGATAACAATCTAATTTGACTAATTTGCAACAGTCATGTAAATTTCTGTTTAACACAGCTCGCTAATGATGATGAACATGATGGGAGTGTGTGAGAGGGAAACAGAAAGGCAGAGGGTTTTGTGTGTGTGTGTGTGTGTGTGTGTGTGTTTAGAGAGAGGTGAGAGCGAAGGAGGAGGGATGTAATCTATGATTAATGCAGCATTGCCCTTGTATGTTTGAGAGAGGAGAGCGGATGGAGGTGAGCCCCACAGCATTAGCATTCTAGCCGTGCTCCTGCAGGAGTCTGCTTTGTCCCTGTGCAGATGCTCCGCTGCCTTTCAGATTACTGAAAAGACACATCAGACACTTCACTTTGGATTCACACCAAGCAGAGCTGTCTGCTGCTTTCTTATGAAACCAGTTTATGCATTCATGGAGTCTGTTCTGGTGTCTGTCTGCGTCGCCTCATCAAGAATTAGCTGCGTCGATTCTCAACACCTGTCAAAACTGTCAGTGAATCGGCGCTTATTTTATTGTTTCTGTTTATTTTGTTTTAGTGGGGCAGAGAAAGGCAGACTGGTTCTGACCTGACTGGTAAATCTGACTTTAAAACTCATCATGTATTTAAATCCTTTATGCTATGTCCGGCTGCCAAAAGCTTTTGAGGGCATTATTTGGGGCAGTCGCAGCAGGGTTGGTGCACGCTGCGCTCACGGCACGTTCAAGAGCCGCGGGACTGATGGTGCAACATTTCTGAAACCGTGCAGTCTTATAATTTGAAACACAAGCAGAACAATCTGCAGATTCACTCACATAATTTAGCTCTTGTTCAGAGAAACACATTGTGAAAAAAGAAGTTTATCCTGTTTGATCCTCTCATGTGACCCAGATCAGATTGAGTCAAAAAAAAAAAACAAATTGGGGCATTATTTATTACAGCATAAAAAACAGCTTCACTTCAAGTTTAATTTGTTGTATAACAGTTTAATAATTCCCTTTTTCATATCAAACATGTAATTTTCTCTGAAAAGTGGTCAGTCTGCTTTTCTTTCTCTTACACTCTCTCTTACCTTTCTTTATGTCTTCCTGGGTCTTCGTATGGTCCTTGAATATTACAAATATTGCATTTCTGAAGGTACACATACAACAGCATTTGTATTCAGATATCAACCCACATTCCTATTCACACTCGCGCGTTTGACTCTGTCATCCATATTTATTGAGCATATTTTCGATCTGCATAACAGTGTTGATCCTTGAAAACACTGTTAAATTCATAAACAGTCAGCCAGTGCAGCATGTACAAGCGACATCAACATATGTAAGGCTGGGTAATTGGCATAAATTAGCATGCCTTGTCTCCAGACAATGACCACTGCTGTAGTTTAGTCATCAGTGCATAGTTTGGACTTTTAGAACTTCATCTAGCTTTAAATTTAGATACAATATTCCTTTTGCATTAATATGTCTCGCAAAATAGGCCATCAGAGAATATATATGAAACCAAATGAGACAGTGCTGGTGTGAATTTAAAGGCTCCTTGAGGTGATGTGATGGGTAAAAATGCTAGTTTGTATGTCAGGCTGGCCGACCATTAGTGAATAAGATCTCAGCGAGTGTGACCTGTTTCCCTGCCCTTTGGGAGCGGGACGTCAGTCGATGCTTTTGTTGACCAGTTTTTGATGGAAACCTTGTGGCATGTTGCGTATTTTTGATGGTGAAGGTCTAAAGAAGAGTTTTCATGTTCAGGTCTTAAGAAACGGCGGCTGGCGGTGTTTTCTGTGGTGGACAGTTGGCCACTCAGACTACTCCTCTTCTACTTCCTTGGGTCTTTTCTGTTTTAAAAGTCTGGAACTGCCTGGGGAACAGTTCTTGGTTATCCTCCAAAAGGATATTTTCAGAGCATATTCAGGAGTCCATAGTTATTAGAATTCTGTTTTTCTCTCTCTGCTTGGACTTTACCTCCTGCCAAAGAATAAAATAAGATTTTTTGCTTCTCTTAATTTACTTTATAAGCTAAAAACACAGAACATAAATATATTCACCATGCTTGATCCCTCTGGATGTGTGAAAATGCTCCTGGGGGTGATACTTGTTATTGATACGGGTTATTTCTGAATCTTTGTGAACACGGCGCGGACCTGTGGGCTACTGAATGGTATCTGTAGTTCGTTGGGACTATAAAACTGCCATCTGTAGTCACGTAAAGACACTAGAGTCACGTAATTACACTAGAGTCACCAATCTTCCCGATCGTTATTTTCACGAGGGATGCACAGTGTTTTAGTCGTGTTGGGCCGAGATCTACTTATTTTTCATTGGGTAAACAGTGTGTTGTGGTCCTCCTGCTGTGCCCCAGGATTTAAGCGCCACCATTAATTGTGGGAAGATAACAGTGTTGCTATGACCCCCTATAAACCTCCGCCTGGCTTCTGATGTGATGAATTGCTCCACACTGCACATTAATAAGTTCTGCTGCATGTAGCGTGAAAGGAGGAGCATCGAACTGGGCCAGGAATGATGGGAACCATTTTAGCTGCTGGTCCACAAAAACACGGGGAATTAAATGAAATTTTAGAGACTATGTTTGAGCTAATGTCAGGTCGACTGCAGAGGAATACATCTAGCTGTTGTTATTTCCATGGCGATGGTATTGCTGGTATTAAGAGGGTGTAACGAAGGTTGATATATGGTTGTAATATTAGTATTTCAATACACCACCTGTGCAAGAAAAGTGAATTTCTGAGAATGAAAACAGCCTTAATGGCCCAACAAACTCCAGTGATTTGCACCATAAATCATGGAACCCTTGCTGGGAGTACTGTGGAGAAATGTCATTGGTATTCATGGAGCCGTCCCGGTTGCATTTCCAGTTCTGACTGGAGGCGCCTGGAGGAAGCATCAATTTACAATTAACAAACATCACATGTAAGCAGGCTTTTCTGCTGCTGGAGCAGGCACGTGTGGCTGCACGCCCGCCCAGCTAAGGAGAGTAATAGATCTGCTCCCTCTGTTCAATATTCTACTCAACCGAAAAGCAGTTCAGACGTGATTATCAACATTTAAGTGATTAACTAGTTATTGATGCATATATACGCACGCGCGTGTGTGTGTGTGCGTGCGTGCGTGCGTGCGTGCGTGCGTGTGTGTGTCTGTCTGTCTGTCTGTCTGTCTCTCTGTCTGTGTGTGTGTGTATATGTATATATATATATATATAAAATGCATATATACTGCATATAAATGATGTTTAGGGAACTAGAATTTTAACTTTTGTTAGATAAAATGAACCTATGGACTTTCTTCCATCTTCCAGCTGCCTGGATGATGGTCTCTGTCCCTCCTTGTATTTCGTTTTCTTTTTATCTCTGTTCAATTCACGCGGGACAGCTTAGCCGTTCTCAGTCGGTCTTTGTTCTCAGTCAAGGACTGTTCCCCCAGTTTTCCTAACCTCGGTACCTTCTGCAGATATTACCTCTCCAGACTAATTTATGTGGCTTTAAAATGTAAATCGCAGTCTGCAGCTAGTCTCTCTCCCTATGAATATGCAGCCGTTTGCAGACTTTGGTGCACGTGCTCGTAAGATTTTATGTATTCAGGATTGAACAGGATTGCTCTGTGTGCTGTTTCAGTTGGGGAAGAAGAGCTGAGGCGACTTGGTTGCTGTGGTGCTTCGGGTTTGACCTTTTGTTTGTGTTTCATCTTCTTCTTCTACTACCTCCATCTTTAAATGCCCAGCATGTTGCAGTCAGATGGGAAAAACCTGCATATTTGTCATTGACTGGCGAATAGTCATTTGAGCATCTGAAAGGGAGATTTTTGGAAGCCAGATATGATTGGGCGAACGTTGGTAGTGGATGCAGAAAGGTGACGTGAAGCAGGTGCCAGCACAGCCTGGGCCTGCTCGCTCTGTCGGTGCCCTTGGTGAGGAAAGATTGCCAACGTCAGCTGTTATTCTGCAGAAGGGATTCGTTTTCGGCGACTGAAGTAGCGCTGTGGTTATTTATGGCTGGCGGGGTTTGGCGGAGGAGGAGGAGGAGGTGAACTTTTTCTGGACGTTGAACCTCTTGAAAATGGAAGGATGGATTCTTGACTTATGCTGCTGGGAGGATTTAGAAAGTGTAAATTTAAATAGATGTTAAGAACGCTTTCTGTGCCTCTTTTAGCTCCAGCTTTTAAACTTAAAATGACTTCGACTGTCAATAAAGATTAGCCTGTAAAGAGCAGACATCTGGACAAACTTCCTCAACACCTCTGACGTAAGATGATTGCTTTCGACTCAGCCACGACAGCACACGACAGGCGTGATTAAGCTGCAGAGCTTCTGAAGCGTTGCCACTTCAGGCTGATGGTTGGATCACCAACTTGTGTAAGTGTGAACGTCCAGACATGCCACACCATCTGCTGGGAGGGAACAGCGGTTGTTAGCCTGCCTTAGAGTTCTGAGCCTGCCAGAAAAGCCACATGTCCCAAGATGAACCACCACGCTGGAGGGATTCAGAGTTTGTCTGCATAAGGTGAACCAGCATCAGCAACACGGGAGCCTTTCAGAGAGAAGAAAGCACTTCTATTTCATCTATTTTCTCCCAGCCACACTTTCCTGCTCCACAAATGAGCAGTGACGATAAAGTCTTGGTAAGAGCCAGGGAGTGGACTCCAGCACAATGAATGTCTGGAAGCCCACCAGCTTCTGCTGCCCTTTTATAACTCAGCCTGGGTGCATCTTGCTTTTTCATAGGCGTGAAAGAGGAATAGAAAACGGAGCTTTTTAGTTTGTCAACACCTTTAAGTCGCTGGATCGAGTCCATCTGGGTTGTGTAGTATTAATGTCTGTAGAGAAGATGCAGCTCTGAGGTTATGTAATCATCTTCATCATCATCATCCCTCCAAGGTCTTTTAGTGCAGAACCGCAAAGCTTGTGCATTAAAAAATAAATCTATATATATAAGCATGTACACACACACACACACACACACACACACACACACACACACACACACACACACACACACACACTATATATACAGTATATATAATATATATATACACTATATAGACAAACATCAAACAAACTCAAACTCAATCATGAAAAAATACATATGTAGGATAAATATTGTATTTGTGGCTTTAAAGGGACTTTATTTGCTAGCACGCTGGTTGGTTTCATTTATTCTGCTGCTCCTTCTCTCTTCCCTGCATGTGGTTGTCTCTCCGTACGCAGATGAGCCGAGCAGATTCTTGCACAACACTCTCCCTTATTTACATAATATGACAAATACACCAGAAGAGAGCCGAGTGTGGAGCACACTGATTCATTTGTGATTTTAAATCGTGCGATTGTTTTTACTCGGTTTAGATTTTATTGCAATCAAAGAGAGCCTGGCTCCTGTCATCACTCCAAAACACATTTGGTTGCACTTATTTGCAAATGTGAAAATTCGTCTTTGTTATAATTTCATCCCAAAGCCTCGAATTCGAAGTTTATACTCCTACAGTTTTCTTTCTTTTTTCTTTTTTTTTTTTTGCAGGGAGGACATAAGGATTGGTGGCATTTTCTTTGTCTCAAGTTTGTATTTTAGGTCACTTCCAGGAGGGCACTTATTACCCAATTTTGTGAGAATTGTGACTGATGGAATCTGCAGGGATGGAACCTGAACGTACTCAAGCAGCTTAGTGTTCATGCTAATAACACCATCAAATAGGGCAGGAGAAGTTTTAAATACCTGCAGTTCGGGACATTGGACAAATGGTTGTCTTTGCCACATTGTGCTCCTCAGAGGACACTTTTTAAAAACATGACATTGTACGGTTATAATGTTAGGTTCTTGGAAATGTTTCAGTATAAATTACAGTTGTGGTATTGTGACGCTAATCACTTCATGTGTGATTGTTCAGTTTACCAAAAAGGCTATTTGGTGCTCACAGTTTAAAACATGGACTTCTTTAATGGCAGAATGATCTTGTGTGGAGGGAATAAGTGTCTAGAAAGTGAAAACTCTACAACCCGTAAATGGTTCCTGGCATCCCAGAGAGCCTGGGTGCCAAGTCGGATCTCTGCAGCGAGAGCAGCACATCCCTGGGTGTTTTCCTCACGCTTTCACATATGTTGAAGAAAAAAAGAGAAAGGGGGGGAGGAAAGTGGGCCGACCTCCGGACGGGATGCTCCAAAAATACCATCAGGTGCTAACTAGCTCAGGGTTTCTGGCAGGTGTGCTGTCACCTCCACCATTATGTATGCATCATACCTGTGGGTGGAGGTGCTAATTAACTGTTGCTTTGCTGTATTTAGCATGTTGCTATGACAGCTCTTTCTGTTTCTCTTCTCGCCTCTATTTTACTCAAACTGTCCCTTCGAGCATCTTGCTCTGTTCTTTCCTTTGTTTCCTGTGATTTCTTCTCTTTCTGTCTGGTGTCTCTGCAATGGAGGTAAAAACAGGGCTGAATTGCCTCCATCCTCGTATACCTGCGAGTGTGGGTGTATGAGGCCGGGGTGGTCGTGCTGGGCAGACGGCGCCATCCATCATGATCACATCAGGTCAGGGGCGGGTCCCAGCGGGCTGGGACCTGTAGGTAACAGCAGAGTCTCAGCTGTCATCCCTCCACTCCACATCCCCCTTCTCTTCTTCACGTCTCTCCGTACTGTCCACTGATTGTTGCACCTGTGCAGAAGGCCAGGCTATTCCAGACTAGTCTAGAGGGTTTTTGTAGTTTCTAGTGGGTTTTAAATCCAGGAGTTTAGAGGTTTAGAGTTGCTAATCATGTGCAGTAAAATGAATCCCACATTAAAAATGGCATGAATGAGTGGCTGGGATGATATATTCAACAGTCATTAACAATTGTTCATGTTTAAAAGCTCAGTATCATCAAAAGATGAGAGGATATGACATTTGAACGATGATGTCTGCGGTCTGCTAAAGCTCCTCTCTGTCACTGTTATTGCCGTGGCGACAGAGAGCAGGTCACATAGACCAGACCAAATATTAATACGCCGCTTCAGTCCCTGTTACCTAAAAAAGGTTTTTAACTTCCGCCCTTTGAAGCTGCGGCTCGTGTAGGGCAGAGTGATTAAACCCAAACTGTGTCTAATGTTGTAAAAGACTGATATCTGATGCAGTACGCAAACACGCGACGGGCAGAGCACATATCAGGGATTTGCTGGGGCCACAGACGAGCTTAGCACTGCAGGCTTCTGGCTTTTCACTGACGTCTCTGAAGACTCAATAACAGGGACCACATCCAGAGCTGAGCATGTTTGGAGGTGGGGACATTTCTACTGAAATACTGGATAAGGACAAGATATGGACAATGAGATGAACACAAGAACCCCAAGAAATGATGAGAAGATCCTCTGGAGGTGTGAATGCGGATGGGAAAAAGTGAGCACTTTCAAGGGTTGCGAATCCACCGGGGGGGAGCAGAGGTGTGGCCAGAAGGGCCGACAGCAACCTTGCACTGCCTCTGCAGGTGAGACAAGAGGGACCGAAAGCCAGGTCGAAACCCACAGAGCAGATGGAGCCAATGTTGGAAGGCAAAGATGTCACAGAGGAAGAAGGCCCGCTGGTGGGGGGGGGGCGAGCCCCCACGTGAGTCACCAAGACCCAGTTGCCACCAGCTCGCACAGGCCAGAGCTACTGAAGCCAACCAAAAGGAGCTCTAACGGCCAAAGGCAGAAGCACGGGGACAGCTAGATGCTGGCCAGATCAGCACATCTTGTCAGGCTGTAAGATCGCGCTCTCCCAGGGACGCCACAGATGGCGCCACGACCAGGTCCTCAGAAAGCTAGCCGAGGTGCTGGAGGAGCGGCGACGAGGTAGCAAAGGAATCACAACAGCAGGCAACCCAAACCACACCAGGTTCGTCAGAGAGGGGGGAGAAACATCAGGCTAAAAGGAACAACAAGGTTGTTTTCCCCCAACCAGGAATGAGAAGTGAGAGTTGACCTGGACAGGAAGCTCCGTTTCAAAGGCGAGATCACTGCTACACCTCTCCGCCCTGACATCGTGGTGTGGTCCACCATCCGTGCTTCTCGTTGAGCGGAGGAGGGGATCGAGGCCGCCCACGAGCGCAAACCGGCCAAGTACTCGGAGCTGGCTGCTGAGTGCCGGGAGGCTGGCTGGAAGACCTCCATCTATCCAGTGGAGGTTGGATGCCGAGGCTGCGTGGGCCTATCAGCCCCACGCCTTCTGAAGGATGCAGGCGTGACTGGAGGGAACCTGAGGAAGGCGACAGGAGGCAGAGGAGGGGAGCATGTGGCTCCGGTTGAGGAGGAAGGACGAGCGCTGGGGACAAACAATTAACCCCTAAAACAGCCACAGGGGTGACACCCATCAGCTGCAGGGGGGGTGACCGGGGAGACGTCCCCGTCCCTGCTCCGCCACCAGGAGACGTTCCAGGATTAAAGGAGCGAAGCGTTGGTGAATGGTGGTCCCTGGCTGACGACCCTGCAGCTAACCCACGGGCACCGGAGGAGGTGCGCCCGGCAGGAGATTCCACCGTCCTGTACATGATCTCAGGGCGTCATTCCAGACTTCATCCTTTTGCATGAGGCTGAAGAGGAGGTTGTTCAGAAGAGCCTTTTATCGGAGGCGATCTCAGTATCAGCACTGATTACAGCAGAAAGGTGACAATCATTTTTCTCATCTAAATGTGAACGTGTTGTTGGACTGACCAAACAGGGTGAATCAGTGCAACATTTACCATATACACTACAATAATGGAGTTGAAGGAAATTGATGATTAAGTATACAGAAATTGATGGCTGACTAGTTTTTGTCAGCACATTCTTGTGTTGCATGTCCAGGCTGCCAAACCAACAGATGAGGTCAGATGTGATTAGATTTCAACTCTGGATGCTCAGACATCCATCAGCATAAGACTTGGCAGGTTTCCCTGGACAGGAACCTGCTGCTGCTGCTGTTGGGACCAGGTTATGTTTATTTTGATGTTATGTTGACTCCCTCTCTTGAACATCAATTGTAACGATGTTAGTCTGCACTTGCAGATCCAGAACTGCTCTGTACAGCCCGGGAGTGTAAAGGAGAAGCCCTTACTGCGGCCATATGATTCGATTTCTGCGTGTGATGTATGTATTTATTATCCAAGATTAGGTAAACACATTAATTCCTCTCTGATTTCATACATCAAAGGATTTTAAGCTACATTAATAATGATCAGATTTATTGATTTGTCTATAATTTATGCTTTAAAAAGCTCAGTTTTCTCAGCTTGTGATGCGAATAAAACAACGAATTTCCTCATTTTATGATGTTTTTAGAAGGATCTTTGTTATGCTTCTGCTGCCGGACTGTGGGCAGCTTCTCATGCACAGCTCCATGCGTCTCTGTCTCTCTCTATCATGTCTTGACGTCTCATTAGCAGTGTGCTCCCGGGTTATTGATCCCTGTTAATGACATTATCAAACCTTAGTTGTGTCTTTCAATACAGTAAACACAGGAAATGAGCAGATTCTGGTTTCTGCTCTCAGTCTTACCGGCTCAAGTCTGTCTGGACCATTTCAGAGGAACATTTATTAATTGATTGTAATTAGAGTGCGAGCAGTTACGACAGCACGTGTTTAAATTTAGAAGGAAATGCATTTTTTATTCTGTAAACTGGTTTGGTTAATGAGGACAAATCTTGTTTTCAGCTACTTGGCGAAAGTGTGGGAGGAAACCAGTGTGTCCAGCCTGTGCGGATGTGTGCTACTGGGTGAGGCGTAGCTGCATATTCGCCTTGACTCGCCGCAATTGGAAAGGTTTCTATTCGAGATAATCCAGGAGGAGGAGGAGGAGGTGAGGCATCAGAGCGCTTTTAGAACTCCGGCTTTTGAATAGATATCTGAGAATCCAGCTCTAATATATTCAGATGTTTTGTGGGCGCAGAGGATGGGCTGGTGTCAGTCGATCTAAAGGTGGCTTTTCATTTGGTTTATCTGCCTCTTCCTTCTCCATCCTTCAGTTCGGCTGTTTGCAAAGGTCCCGGACGCAGCGTTAGCTTCCATTAGCAGGATGCGCAGAAGCGTGAGCACATTTTGTCTGTTGATCCACTTAAACCAGTTTAATCCAAACAATATTGAAAACCATTTCTAATTTATCCAGGATGTTTCAGTTCATCCTTTTGTCATGCATGCATGCATGCATGCAGACATTCGTGCCTCCAGCTCTGTGATGAAGAGGTTGTTTGCGTGAGACTGACCTTGTGTCAGCTGGGACAGGAGAGCCGAATCTAGATAATAGATGAATGGTTGTCCGCGTCCCCTTCAGGGTCACTTATACTGAATCTGACCTTTCAACAGTCGCTTCTTCATGATGGAATAGACAACATGTCATCTTGAGATTTGTGTCCAGGTCACCCATGATGAGCTGGACACACATTCAGTCTTCAGTCTGGCTTTAAAACTTGCATCGCTTTGCTGTGTTTCTGTCCTGCAGCTGTCAGAACAAAGCGCAGCTTCTGTCCACAGAGGTTTACTTAATTCAGTTTCCTGTTGCCTGGAACCTGCAGACCGAGAACGTGGAATGATTTTGCTCATTTCACAGCGCTCACACACTGTCCAATTAGAGCGTGGGGGATTCGGAGGAGGTGGGCAGGGATGTGGGCATCATATGGAGAAAATAGCAACGGTATAATGTGACAGGTCACAGAACAGCAGGAACAAGATAAAGGACAAAGGAAATATCACACATACATTTAAACACCTTCAGACTTCAAAATGAATGTAAATGGGAGTCACCAGCTCCATTTTTTTTGTCTGCTGCCTTGTAAATGTTGTAATTTACCCCAAAAAATGTCTTTATAGTAAAGGAATTTTATTGTAGAAGCACCGATGAACGGTATCATCCATCACGTCAAACATCTCCCAGAGCTGGAGGACGTTCTGCATTCGTGTAAAACATGGCTGATATGTAGAGCTGAGCGTGCACAAAAGCCACTCCAAACAGGAAATAAGCTTCTCTAACTGCCTTTTTTGGATCCCTGGCTTCGCTTTGGCCCGTGTGATCTGCACTTCATCATCACACACATTCCCACCAACATCCTGTCACTTCAGCACATACTTTATATCAAAAGACACGCTCGTCATTTAAATCAGGCTGCAGAGAAAAAAAAGGATTAAAGATCCCAGATCTGCTCTGCTTCACAACCCCGTCACCGAGTCCTCCGTGAGCTGAAGTGGAATATTGATGGAATTTTTCAGGTGTTGTGCTTCAGAGCTGAGGCCAAAGCTCTGAAGTGTTGCTGAACATTGAGTTAGAATTCAGCAAGGCCACAACACACACTCGTAAACATCCTAAATATCATTTTTAGGGCTTTTCTTTCAAATGGAGCTCCTTTCTTGCACTGTAATTTGAACGTAACATCCTGCTACCCGCTGTTGAAGCTTCCAAACCGAGCAGCTGATGTCAGAACTCACAGACGTTGAAATCACACTGATGTTTCGAGACGTATGCCTGATACAGCACACTCCCAGCCGCTGTAAAGATGCCCAGAGTCTGATATCTCTGAATCACTAAAGCTAATTGCCTCTAATTAAGAAGACTTGATGAAAGTGTGGCTTCTGATTTAAACGGGAGCCGGCAGTGTCAATCTCTGTCCGTTTGCTGGGCTCTAATAGTTCATTTTAGCATCTGTCTCCTCTTGAATAGTTCCTGACAGAAAGGATCTCGTGCATAAATACATGACGTTTATGCCTCTCGGACAATTATTACAGTGACCTTAAATGAGCGATTGTCGCGTGACTGAAATCTGTAATATTCATCTTTAAAAATGCCAACTTCCTTTTCAGGTTTTTTTTTTTTAATATTATTTTAATTTCTTACATTAATTCCATAAAAGAAAAGAAGCCTCATGATGGTGACACTTTGCGTTTCATGTCAGGTCAGAGTAGTTCTATGTTCTCCCCTTGTAAACCGTCTAAAGGGGCCAGTTTTGCATGCCTCAGCTGTTCCATAAACTATTCAGCTTGGATCATTTTGGAGTGGATATTCTATAATTAGATTCAGGAGGCTGAGCGGCTGGTAGGGTGTTGATCATTGTAATTTCATGATGCGCTGAGAGCGAATGAATCTTATCTTTTCCTGTTGGCAGACATGCATGGTTCTGAAGCCATCCATGAACAACGCCTTACAGGTTCCAGTTGTCCGTGCACATCCTGGGTCGGGGATGTTGCCTGCGTGGACCATGTAACCATCTTGTGTTCTACGGGCAGAGATGGAAGGTGATCATATCATGTCTTCCATCGGACAAAGGTGGCGCCATAGCGCCCTCTGGCGTTAGCTATGACTTTAACTTTGGTTTATTTTTATTTTTTATATCAGTCCGGGCCTCTGGTAGTGAGTTCACAACCTCTCTGACTGCTTTACTGCAGGAAGTAAGCCTATAATAATGCTTTCTTTCATTTTTAGTTCCTTTCAGATCTGTTTAGAATCTCTCAGTTGGAAGGATCACCCACGCCTGAAAAACAAAAGGCCAGACATCCTCGCATGTGTGATTACACTTTAGTTGATGAAAACATAGTAAGATGCAAGTTTAATGTATTTATAATATGATACAAGGATATTCTGTGCAAGAGGTTAATAGGGCTGTGGAACCTGTACATTATGAACAAAGCATTTAAAATACACTTGCAACCTGAAAGCATAACATGGCTGTGGAGCCATGATTGTGTCACATGGCTAGGCGTCAGCATACAGGCTGTATTATACACATTATTCCAGCACTATACAATGGCTGTATATGACTACATACGTATATAAAGTGCAAAAGAAACAAGCACTTGCAGTGAGGCCCAAAGTGCTCTGTTACTGAGTGTAAACCCACCACCACAGGCTAAAAGTCTTGTTTGGCAGGGGAAGTTGGCCGTTGTTGAGCTGCAGAAGATAGACGGTATTACAAAAGTATGAAAGTTTACCAATCTGAGCAAAAGATTGGATCGCCTTACAAATATAAAATGGGCATTTAGAGAAAGGTCCGTTTTACAACAATAAATAGACACTTGTTGTTTTCTGTTCCTTCTGCACTGAAGCATAGCACCACTGACTCAGTTTGAAACCTTGAATGTGAAATGTCCTGAAATAGACGAGAGGATTCTTTCTCATTTCAGGGGAATAAGACATCTTTGACATGAAAGGTATAAGAAAATATATGCACTGTTAGTGACTAGATTACATGTTTCATTTATAGTTCATTATTCTGTTTTTTTTTTCTCTCTCTAATATTTCAAGGTTATAAAAAGCAAGTGAATTCAGCATCACAGTCGAGTCTCAAGAATACAGGAGAATAAAGAGGCATCGAGCGGTCGGTCTGACTCCGTCCAGCACCTTTCCTTGTTTTAACACCAGCAGCTGAGGCTTCTGGGGGATTGTTTAGGTCTGTTGAGAACCCTGTTGAAAGACCACAAGGACTGTCAGGATCCGGTGACCCTCCCACGGCAATATTACACTCTTTCAGTCCTCACCGAGTTGGTTCTTTTACGCTTCCAGCAGTCTGGGTTGAGTCTTTTCTGCTCCTCGGCTAAAGCCTTGGCCTCCATGGTGTACATCCTCCTCTCCTCACTCTTCATCTTCTTCCACTTGTCACCCAGGATGACACTGATTGCTCTGGAATGTAACGGTAAAGGTTGAGCTGGTATGTTTAAACACACCCCCCACACCGGGAAATGTTCACCTCATCACAGATGAGCAGGTGTTTTTTTGTTATTTTTTTCGGTGAATGCATCTTCATTTGAGACAATAGCAGTGATTAATTACAGGTTTTCATATGTGTGTACTAGCGTACGGTCACATCTGTGTGTAACATTACTAAATACCCTCTGACAAACATCCTACATGCGCTGCAATATATTTTCATACTTTGGCAAAGGCATGTTGATTTAATGATAAAATATCCTTCTGGCTCTTCCCGAGTCAGGACAAACAATACTGACAGGAATTATGAGAAGGATGTGTGATGTAAAATGGTGAAAATTATGACCTTGACTATCTGTAGCTTACTCGTGGTGGACTCACATGAGTGCTCCCATACAAATGTCCCCCCTTCTCTGTCCCCAGCTACCTTGCACTCACAGTAGCAATGCATGCTGTGTCCAAGCACACCTACGTCATCATGTCAATATACAGCGTACGGCGGCAATTCGGAGATGAAAACCTCATGACCGAGTTGGACACGGCACAGTTGCACGCACACTAGCCAAAAAAATCTGCGCTTTCTTGAGCTAATGAGTCTAATGCTGTACCTGTTGTCCTTCCCAGGATACATCTGGGTGTATTCCACTCTGTACTTCTTGGCAAAGAGCATGAAGGCATTCATTGGCCGTTTGCATTTTGTGGGCGTGGCACTGCTTGCTGTCCCTGAGGCGTGCCCCCTGTTTGGTTTACTTGTTGAGGATTGTGGAGAGCTGGAGCGCTCAAGTTTGTCACAGTCTGGACTTATGGCACCCCCGCTAGACAGGGAGGTTCTGCGCTGGCGGGCCATGCTGCTCAGAACGTACACGGCTGAGGAATCTAGAGGGGTGAAGTCGTAACTGCAGGACAAAGACATGAACAGAGGGTTGAACCGACATCCTTTTGTTTAACTGCTCTACCACTGCAGCAGTTTACCTTCTGAAAGTGTCAAAGACAACAGAGTCATCACAGTTAATGGCATCTGGGTGGTTTGGAGGCAAGCAAACGTCTCCTAACTGCATCTCATAGCAAGGGATCCCATGGTGTACGACGGTAAGGCTCGGATAGAATGAAGACCACCCTGAAAATTGTGGATGGCGGATTAAACAGCATGTAGTCATTACGGTAATTACTCATATAGAGCTGTTTACATTACCTTTAGTTTTGACGAAAAACGGGTGATCCAACCTGCACTCAGCTGTTAACATGCCGTCATCTGGGGAACCGGGGTCAAAAGTCAACTTCAGAACTGCCTGGCCAAAAGACACGGTCTCTTCATGATTCACCAGCTTCAGTCCCTCTGAACCATACCTCTGAAAATGAAAGAAAAGCCTTCAGTCTTTCAATAAGGAGCCTGCTGATCTCCCAAAATAGCAGTTAAAAGATGACTGAGGGCCTTGCACAGCCAAGAGGGTCAGGCTCAAGGAAAGGGGAGCGCTGCAGAAACCACCATGGCTGTGGCAAACATCTGATTTTCACGTCAATGAACTCAGTCACATCCTGCATTTCAGGTCTCCCGGCTGCCCTCTTGTGGCCATTAACCGTTATTGCCTACTTACATATCACCAATGCAGCAATTAATTAAATACAGTAATATGTCTTTGTTAACAGTGGCTACCTTGCGAGAGGAGGAGGACGGCATCATTTCATCATCTGAATCATCATCAGAATCCCTGAGTTCTTCGGCTTCCTGCCACTCAACATTAGGACCCCGATGAAAGCGCAGGCGAGTTCCTAAATGTTAACAAAGTCATAAAACAAATGCAATGATTCTGATGTGGGAACTGTATGCAGTTTTTTGTATTCATAAAAAATTGAATTTATAATTTTAGTTAAGGTTTCTATAGCTTCCATTCAAATACTTAAAAAAAAAAAAAAAAAAAAAAGTACAGGTGTGGGTACCTTTCAGGAAACAGTGCCAGGCTGTAGAGGGCCAGGACTGAGACCAGACCATGTCTTCATCATCAGAAAAAGATGAAGACATTGAGAAAACTCCAGACTCAGATTCGCTGCTGGCCTGTTGAGAACAATTCAACAATCTGTCAGTCTGAAATTCATTGAGCCAGGGTTTTTTTGGTGGTGAAAAGTGAAAGGTTACCCTGACACGCCTGCGTTCCCTGAGGTGGCTTCTGGACGGGTTGGGCGCACTGCTGGCTAATGGGGGACGTGCGTAGGAATGTAAACTATTGCTGTTGCCAAATATGTGCACTGGAGATGATCTTAAAAAACAAGACAATCTTTTAAATGTCCATCCTAACAGTGTCACTGCAACTACAGCATTAAGCTACCAAATGATGCTATAATCATTGGCATTAATGCCAATGTTATTCATAGTGATTAATCAATACCTGCGTTGCATATTTTAAGGGGTTTAGTTGGGAAAGTTATGAAAGGCTGAAGTTCATGTCATCCTGTGATGTGCACTTAATGAATGAATATATGCACATATCAAACCTCTTATGTGGGATGTTTTTCAGTAAAGGGCTCTGAGGACTAGTGGCAATGTTGGCCAGTTCAGCCAACCAGTTGGTGCTGGGGGAGCAGCCGAACTCCTGGTGTGACACTCCTGACCCAAGGTGGTACAACCCTGGGGACCTCTGGTCCTCCTCCACCTCCTGCAGATCTGGCATGTCATCTGAGGGGAGGGCCACAGTGATGTTGAAGTTCAACACAAGGAAAAACGATTTCTTCCAGATGGACTGTCGCGAAACTTTACCATAATCCATGTGACACCCAGGTGAGGAAGACAGGTCTTCGTTACACTTGAGCGGGTCAAAGGACTCGTCCATTTTATCAATACTCTGCTAGTTACTCTGTTTTTAATAACTGCAAAAAAAAAGAACGGAAAAACACCAGGATGCTGATCAGTTTAATCGATAGCCATCAGCTTGCACAAAAATGCAAGTAAAACTGCACTGTGGTTGCTAACGTGTCTATACATAAACACAAACGTATGTGCGATTCCACAACAAAGTCAGAAAATTACTAATAAATATCGAAATGAAGAATAAAGAGAAAGGCAGTGCTTTCCTAAATCCTTTGTCTAAATTAACGCAGAACACCGTCCATGTCCTGTCATGTGACCTGCTGCGTGGTGGCCCTGTTGATAAACTTGGGTTTGGCGCATGCGCACCAGTGCTCATTCATTCATAACTGCGTAGCTAAATTCTTCAATAACCAAATAATAACTAAATATTTACTGTAGACCAGAGGTCGGATAAATGTGCAAGAATGTCCTCTGAAAAAGTGCATTGTTGCGATTAGAAGCGGGCTCTGGCGATGTATTTATCAAAATTTAAACGCTAAAACTATTATTTTATTATATCAAAAAGCTAAAAACATGTAGGCCGTGAAAAGCGATTGAATCGCCCATCGGAGCTGACAACCCAACGCTCGGCTGGGTAACTACGGGTACACTGCCGTCGGTTCCTGGGAAGAAAAAAAAGAAAAAGAAAAAAAAAAAACCCGTGATAAAAGTATTATCGTGCATGTGAATGCTGTTTCGGAGATGTGTATGTGGTGCCCCCGATCTTTAAAAGCGACAACGGGGTCTTCCTCTGAACGCCAGAGTGTGTCGACTCGAACATTGTAAACAAAAGAATGTCAACAAGTTGAGGCATGACGCAACCTCTGTGCCCCGTTTAAAATGAATGACGACAAAAACACTGAAGTCATTCTGGAGACGCTTTAATAGCGCTCCAAGTCAAACGATCCAAATTAAGCGCTTTTTGTGGTGTATTTTTTTTACATAAAGTGCAGATGGATTTTTTTCTGAACCATGAAAACAACAAACGTCACGTCGAGAAAAAAAAAAACATTGTCGAGTTCAAGCTGTCATTCGACGTTAAATGAACGCGTGACAACCGCTTTAAATCGCCGTTTTAGAGTAAATAACGCATGGGTCGTCAGGTGATAAAATTAAAAACTGGTGTGAACCGTCCATTTAATCGAAATTAGGTCGTTAAATTCATACTTACCAACCCTAACGCCATCGAGAAACTCTTTGGCATTCAATCGAGGGGTTGGATTGAATGTCTCGCAAACACGCCTCCTATTGGTGGGAAGAAACATCAGAAACAAAAAAAACGCTGATTTGATTGGTCTTCGCAGTGTAGGAGGCGGGATTTAGTTTGTTGATCGTTGCGTCATTGGATGAAAATACACGTCTGTTACTACCCAGTAACAGCTGATTGGCAATAACAGGAACAATACATGGTAATGTTTTTATCTATAATGTTCCAAACACAGCGCAGATTTCTAGATTTTTCTGCTTTTTATTCATTTGATGAATAAAAAATTCTATTTTTATGAAGACAAAAGGCGGATGGACATAACAATGACGGTGAATACCGATGAAAGGAATGAATGGACTGCGATGCTTTTGTGTTTAGCAAATAACCATAAACGCACAAATACGTGTATAAAAATGCTCTTTATTAACATTAAAAGTGAAACATACAGTAATTTTAGCCAGTACTACAGCTATACCTTCAAAAATGACCAGTGGGTTACTATCTGCACAAAAGAGAGGAATTCATTTAGAATAGTTAAAATATTAAGCTGCAGTAAACCACAGGCAGAATACAGAAGACCTCAAGTGTGAGAAGGAGAGAAGACAACCCACTATAGATTCTTCAGATGAGATCAGAATGTGATTCCAAACTGTAAAAGTTGTTGGCTGAGGTAGACAGCAATAATGGGTGCCTTGATCATAACCACCAACACATAAATAGCATAAATTAATTTTACGTTAAAGCACAGGAGAAGCAGTTGTCTCACGACATTGCATTTAAGGACTACAGTCTATACAGCAAATCATCAAATCAAAAGTAGGCCTATACAGTAAATATTTAGTTTTTAAATGTACAGCAATGTGTGATGTGTTCTTATAAAACTATCAGCAATCTCTCTCAAGTTTGTTTGCTTTTTCTTTGTTTGTTTTTTTGTTTTTGTTTTTGTTTTTTGCAAAAAGCTCCATGGTAGGCCAGCAGCCTGGGAACCGCGTCAGCAACAGTGGATTTATGAAAATTGGTTCGAGGGACTTAATGCTGATTTAAAGATGGACAGAAATGTGGTTTGTAAAGACACACATGTCTACAGCTTTCTGCAACTTCATTACAAATGTTTCACCCTTTCTTTTCTTTGACAATGAAGCAATTATCCAGTGATCGATGACCTTTGGCCTCTAATCTGAGCGAACAGATGTTTAGAAATTTATAAATGATGTCGTACTGTAGGCATAAATATAACACTGCAGAAAAGAAAACAAACAAGTAATGCCGGTGATACGGTATACACACATTTGTAAGGTAAGAGCTGTGAGAAATCTAATTTAAACAAGCTTCAAGCAACACTGCCTTGGCATCAGAACGCTCACCTAAAATGATCCCTTTCTTCTACAGGAATATGACCTCGCATTTACCTAACACATAAACATTGTGATGGATATATTCACATTTCTTGTAATAAAGGCTGTAATAAAGGCTTTTTAAGTGATTATGGGGAGGGGGGCCGTCATCTGTACAGGCCTAATTTTCTTTAACCCACCAAGACATGGTCCATCTGAGATGTCTTACAGGCTGCGTTGCTCAATTGCAGTGCTACTTCCAAACAGGGTGACGAGCTGCTCCTCGTAGTTTGCGATGTTCCTCTTCATGATGTCCATGCAGGGACCCAGCAACCTCTCGAAGGCTTTAACATCCATGACTGCCAAAAGAGGGAGGCTTTCAGGAAAAAGGATATAAAGAAAGACGTGTTTCCACGGTCATAACGTTGCATAATGTACCCAAGCATTTGACGCTTCCCACAGCATAGGCTGATGCAGCTCTGGGCTTGTTGGTGACGAGCGCCAACTCCCCGAAATACTGGCCTCGGGAGAGTGTCGCAATATCCACCTCCTCCTCCTCCGGGTCTTTTTTCGTCTTGCAAAGGAAAAATATTTCACACTGTCAGATTCCAGAAAGTTTTTGCACAATTGCTAAACTGGTGAAGCTCTGTTAGGCTTACCCTGCTTCTTTTTATAGTGATTCTAACTTGACCGGACTCGACAATGTAGAAGCAATCTGCTAAATCACCCTGAAAACACCGAGAATTAGCACAGCAGCACTTTATGTGGAAAAAGCCACACAATTATTCAGTCAATCATAAAAACCAGTTGTCACCTGAGCAATAATCTGCTGTGAATCACTGAACACCTTTGAGGATATCACGTCCACCACCTTCATCCTCTCGGAGAGCTGTGGATGACAGCAGATCTGACTGAACAAAAGCTTCCAATGCAAATGTTTTCTGCAGCTTTTTAAACATCAGAAGAAAAAAAACCAAACCTCCAAGGACGTAAGCAGTGGTAACGTCTCGATGAATGCCTCATACATCTTCCTTTTCTTGGCATTGTTCTTGACTATGATCCTCCTAAATGTCAGACGATCCTGAAACACACGTTTAAAGTAGAAGAAACAGATGCAGGTTCATGATGAAGTTGTGGTGTCTCATCCCGCTTATTGTATGTACACATTGTTTATCCATCCATCCATCCACATATTGCAGTGGATGCTACAGTCTATCCCAACTGTCGCTGAGAATGAGGCAGAACCTCCCCCTGGACAGGTCCTCAGACACTGCAGGCCTACGGTGCTCACATTGAGGGGCAATATAGAGTCTTCAGTCCTCTTGGGCGGTGGGAAGAAACTCAGAGAAAACCCACACAGGCTTAAATCAAACCACTAACGCTGTGCCATCCAACGCAAGTCAAAGGAATTTAAATTCTTTTGATCCTGCATTGAATGTTTCCAAGCAACTACTAAATCAGCAGCATTAATATTAACAGCTCGACATTTGTGATACTATAAGTGGGTATAAAATGTGAACTATGATTATATTCTGAATATTTGTTGGATTTTATTAATTAAACGCAGGAAAATAAAATACATATCCCGTAGGGGTCGCTATCTGCACACTCATCACACCCAGCGTGTGTCGAGCAGCAGCGGTCTCCTGGTGATGAGTCTGTCCTCAGTGGTGAACCAACCTGAACAATTAGAACTGGCCACAACTCTTTATACTCTAAGCCTTGCACATACTCTTATGACACATGTGCATTTTTTATCATGTCAATTAGGTTTTGTATAGATTGCCTTATGTTTGATTTGTTTAATTCAATAATTTCGCAATTAGCTTGTGGTAAGTACAGAAGCTCTGCGTTTTCTTATGTTTGAAGGTGAGTTCTCTCAAACCTGTGAGGGATGTTGTGAACCTCACCTGCTGCTTTTCCTGCTGTGTTGCCTTCACTGTGAAATGAACCAAAATGTGTGTGTGTGCAGCTTGTCTGCATGCACTCTATAAAGAGCAATTAAAAAACAAAGCTCTCCTAATCAAGCTGCTCCACACAGAGATTAGTAACCCACTCTTCTGAACAGCCAAGCTGCCATTAAGTGAGGTGGGGGGCTGATCTTATAAATGCCCCCCGAGCTGAGACAACACTTTATCACGTCTTGAATTCTCAACTGCAGACTTAAATATGATGCAAAAAAAAAAAAAAAAATTAAGAAGAGCCTGTGTGTGTGTGTGTGTGTGTGTGTGTGCGCGCGCGCAGATGTCCCAGCTGTGCTCCCTGAACACACCGCAGGCCAATGAGCCCAAGTATGGAGGGCCAGGAAGCAACAGCGCGGCTGACAAGGTTGGTGTCAATGGTGAATCATGACAACTGACATCTGTAATAACAGAAACCAATCCCTGGTCCGGGACCATCTCCAGCTGAAGATTTAAGGTTTACTTGCCAGGCACCAAAGGGCTCCTGACGAGGTGGCAATTATTGTAGCTGCCCTGGGGGTGTTGTACATCAGCGCCAGTTCTCCAAAGCTGCCTCGGTTGTCATAGCAGCCGACTAGCTTCTCCATGCTGTCAGTCTTCACGAAAATGCTAAATGTCCCACTGGATGAAGACAAAACGTAAAAATATATAAATCTGACACAAAAGTAGAGTTTGTGAAACGAAGTTTAAAAAACACCTTTCAATAACATAGAAGTTGTCCCCGTCATCGTCCTGGTCAATGATGTGCTCCCCCTCAGTGCAGAACTTCTCAAACATGGCATCCAGCACCTGAGACATCTCCTCCTGGGAGGTTGTGAAACAGTCAAATATTATTTCATTTAGATTAAAAACAAAAAGTGTCTGAGCTGTGACATGAAGCAGCCAAGCCTCAGGCTGTGTTCTCCATCTTTTAGGAGGGCACCAGCCAAGGGAGCTCCTGGAGGAACACTCACTGGATCCAAGTTCTTGAAGAGCAGGATGTCCCGACAAGCTTCCTGCAGTCGCTGCCTCTGCTCATCTGTTTTGGGGTGCGTGACCTGCCAATCCAGCAGAGATGACGTCAAACATTTTGGAGGAAACCGTTTCCAGCTTCTGATTTTCAACAAAAAGGTGTGTAATAAATCAGTAGTTACAAGTGGCTCCTTCTCCTCTTCATCTTCATCAGGATTGAATGCTTCAGCACAAACTGTGTGAGACGGAACACAGGTTACACAGATGCAACTTCTTTTTCCTTTTTCCAAAACATCCAGCGTCAGTGATGACGTTCTCCAGATCCCAGACGAGATTCAGGAGCCTTTGATACACTAACTCCTACAGAAACACGCACTTTGCTGTTTCCTTCCTGTGTTTTAACCAAACACTGTTGTCATAACAAAGTCTTACACCATTTGTATCAGCGGGTGATTCCTGCAGAAATGTGACGTCTGACCAGTCTGCAGCTCATTAATTCTGTCTGAGCTTTTATCTCGGTCAGGGACGGCGGAACCCGGTCCTCAAGAGCTCAATCCAGCCGGGTTTTCTGTCCTCCCAGGCGGAAACCCCGCTAACACCGGGGCAAGTGAGACCGGGTTTCCACCCGGTAGGTCAGAAAACCCGGTTGGATTTTAGCCCCTGGAGGACTGGATTCCGACGCCCTCGTCTTAGAAGAAGAGTTCTGTCACCATTTTTATCCCACTTTTGACACAATGAAGCTAAAACGCAGTCAGGTGAGGCAGCATGTTTCCAGGACGCAGGCAGCAGAGCTGGTGTCATGAACTAAATGTTATTATTAATAGTACTACTTGTCCTGATCTCTCCACCCACGTCGTTGCGACTTTATTAACCGGATCTGACACAGGTTGATTTCACAAGCTCGGATGATTCAACACATAAAAGGCTTGAAATGCAGCAGGAAAAGACAGATGGAGAAACACCGGGGTCTATGTGGCCGCGCCACAGTTCTGGCACAAGAAAAAAAAAAAAAGAAGCTCCGCCTGGACGCAGAGACGCTCCCGCGGAGGCTTCAGCGCAAACTCACCTGACGCTCTTCTGCTGAATCTGTTTATTACCGGAGCTGCAGAAGAAGAAAATAAGGTGTTAGCTCAGCCTCAACCATGGCTCTGATGGGGACAAATATAGACCAGAGAAATCTTTACAGGAGGAAACGTGCTGACTCCAGCACAGCGGGCCGACTGGGGGGTCAGATCTGCCGCCTGAGCCTCGGCGTCCCTAACAACTACCACCAGGGCTGGGTTTGTCACTCAATCCGGAGCCTGTTTGTCCTTATGTAATCAGTGCTGCCTTGCAGACCCCAGCACTCATTGGGATGCTGTGTCAGAGCTCTGGGTTGCTATGCTACTCCCTGCACCTGATGGCATCGCTGCACGGGCCATTGTGTCCAATATGGCCACAGTTGGACAAAAGCTACAATCCTGCGTCGCGGCGCAGCAGCGTTTGCTGCAGCCCTGCTGTGCTGTTGACAGAAGATGAGAGGCCAAGCATGTGGAAACATTTTAATGCCCGATGGTGCAGAAGGGGGGGAAATAAACGAAGATCGGGACGCGTTCATTGACCATTATTCAGCCTCCATGACCATATATGGAGGATGACAGAGCCGCTTTAGATACAAGGACGAGCATCAGCAAACGTGCCCTCCAAAATCCACATGAACCACAATCCGTATTCAAAGATGGCACACAGAACACCTACCAATGAATTCCTCGTCATCGTCGTCGTCCTCCTCCTCCCCGTTTTCTGAATCGATCTGCATGGCCTCGTCAATGAAATTGACCGCTTTTCCGGATCTCGGGGCCGAATTTTGGTCATTGCCAAACGGGGCCTCTTTGCTCTTGTCTTCCTTCAGCTGGGTGAAGTACTGCAGCGCGAAGTCGAGCAGATCCCTGGGCTGATTCCTCAACACTTCCACGGTAAAGCTCTGTAACAGCTCCGTCAGTCCCTCAGGAATTTCTATACTCATTCCTGTTTTCAGTCTATGGATGCGGATAAAAGCGGTTTGCTGCGGGCGCGGAACGATCAGAGCATGCGGGCGAGGCTGGAGGATCGAGTCGGGCTCCAACGAGAGGCGGGAGTTGCCAGGCAAACCGTCCGCATCCCCTCTTTTTTCCTGAATGAAAAATGGCTGTGGGTTTTCGGTCCGATCATCTTCTGCTTCTTCTGGCTACAGGAAACCCACGCATGTGACCCGGGTATCCATGGCAACCACCTATCCAGGGATTGCGTGTGAGCGGCGGCGGCGCAGTCGGCCGCAAAATACAAATTGCGGGGAAGAGAGAAAACGTCTGGGAAGATGTGTCAGATGGATGTTAAAAGGAAGGGACGCGACCTCCATTATGATAAAATAATAACACAGATGGCTGGAACAGACTAGAAAACCCGTGTAAAGGATTGTGTGCGTCTTCCTTCACACACACAATTTTTTTAAAAGGTCGAAATATTGGCTAAATAGGAGAAAGGCTGTCAGTGCAGATAGCAACAGTCTAAATAAAGCTGTGAAAGGTGCTTGGTAAGTAAAAATACGGCACAAAAAGCATTCTTTATGAACCGTTTCCACCAACACAGGCTAGCCTGTGTTTATAGTTTAGAAAATCTATATACAAATATAATAGAGATGCACAATCTTGTATTTATTTTTTTTATATTTCTAATATGAAATCACAGAGAAAAGAAATTTAGGACGAATATTGCAGATTCTTGAGGATGCTTAGAGACCCTGAGTTCTACAGCTGCTGCGAGCTTCCATCCTGAACCATGTGCTGGAGTTTGACACCGCAGAGGTCAAAGGGAAATGAAAGAATCCTAGCAGCAGGTGATGACTTGAGGGAGAACAAAAGAGCACAGCTATTATCTGCCATGTCTGACTGGCTCCTGTGAGGCCCCCTCCCTCTGCTCTGGCCCATATCTGTCACTTAGCATTAAGGAGACATTTTTTCCCTCGCTAGGGTAAAACATGGCAGCACACACGTCCGTGAGTGCTGGCCTGTACCGTGAGCGTGACGCTGCAGGGTCACCTCAAGACACCAGGTGACCGCCAGCGGATTTCTGCAGAATCAATCCCATCAGTCCTGCTCTGAACTCGACACCCCAATGATTTATTTAACACTTCTCATCACTGAGAAACAATCCAGCATCTGTATATTAGCACTAACATGTAGTTGTTTGTGCTAAACAAGTGCGAGTTCATGCACGAGTAAAGCTAATGACCTGTCGTTGGCGTCACCATGGAGCAGACACCGCCCTCTAGTGGCAGCACGGCTGAATGACATGAATCTATCTTTCCAGTTCTGGAGTTCTGGTGTGGAATTAAAGTGTGATCAAGTATTTCAGTTCGAGTACATGTTTATATTTACTTTTACATATATTTACTTTCAGATCAGCTGTGCAGCCCGGAGTCATGGACACCACCGTTAAAAACATCATTGATCAGCAGGTATCTCTCAAGCAAAACCTCAGACCTTTTGTTTTCCAGGAAACATTTATTCGATCAAGAGACAGGATTTTTCCATAAACAGGGCAGTTAAATATTAACAAATTTACACCTGTGAGGAATGTAGTAAAAAAAAAAAAATACCCCAAACAAAAAACAAACAATGCCGGTCTTAAAAAACCCCAACCCAGGGATCCCCACTCACAACATGACCACAGCAGAGCTGGAACAGAGTCAGGCCCAGTTCCTCGTGTTACAATCTCTTCTGTTCAGTGCTTCACAGTTCATCTTTGTCTGTTACCTGTAAAAACAACAGTTATGAAGCAACAACAACAACAAAAAAGAAACACTTGAAATCTCAGTCAGTGTTTTACCGTTTCTTCTTCATCTTCTCCATCAGCAGCTTCTTCCTTTTCCTCAGAGTCATCCTCTTTATCTTCAGGGTCCTCCTCTGCTGGTTCCTCCTCTGGTTCTTCTTCCACCTGGATGATAAACACCAGTTTAGGAACCAGCTGCCCCCCAGGACGGACCCAGTGCTGCCCTGAACCGTGTCAGCTGCTGCAGCGCTACCTGCTCGTCCGCAGCTACGTTCATGCTGAGTCGGAGCATGCGCTCTATCCGCTCTCCGTAGGCCTTGGTGTCGGCCAGCTGGTAGCCTGATCTCAGCGTAGCCGTCTCAAACAGCACCACGGCCAGATCTTCTGCCATCTGGTCCTCTGCATCCTCCTGAAGAATGAGACGTTTGCGGTTAGGCTCAGAATAAAAGAACAAGAGTCACCCCTGAAACCGTCCTCAGACTTACGTTGACTTTTGAAAGCATCTGCTTAATGAGGGGGTGTTTGGGGTTGATTTCTAATGTTTTCTTCTGGCTGGCGTAATAACTGAGACAGAAAACAGTTGCCATGTTAGCCGAGGTCACAGAACGGTCTGTGCATGCTTGGAGAATAAAGGCGACAGGACGGTTCCTCACTTTGTGGAGATGTCCCTTCCTGTCTGGTAGGCCTGTGCCTTCATGATCCTCTCCATGTTTCCTGACCAGCCGTACTGGCTGGCGACCAGAGCGCAGGGCGAGTTGGTCAGCCTCTGAGACAGCACGGCCTTCTCGATCTGAAAGGCAGCAGCACAGTAACGTCAGATGGACACAGATGAAGTGTGTACCTCCCAGCGTGAGGAATAATAACCGTAACATCTCCTCACCTTCTCCTTCAGGGCTTTGTCTTTCAGCCAAGTGGTGAGAGGTTCAAATTCCTTCTCCAGGGCCTCCCTCTTCTCCTTGGCCTTATCGCTCTCGTCGAATTTAACGCCCTCCTTGGCGACGTTCTGGAAGCGTTTTCCGTCAAACTCGGGCAGGGCCTGGATGCAGTACTCGTCCACGGGCTCCGTCAGGTAGATCACCTCGTAGCCCTTCTTCAGCAGCCTCTCCACAAAGGGGGAAGACTCAGCCTGCAGAGGGAAACGCGACAGACGGTTACATCAACAAACCCCAAAAGCTCTTGGCGTGAAGCAGAGGGTGATTGGACTCCGACCTCCTTCCTGCTGGTGCCGGCCATGAAGTAGATCTTGTCCTGCTTCTCCTTCATGCGCTCCACGTACTCCTCTAGGCTGGCCTGGACGGTGTCGCTGTGGGAGGTCTGGAAGCGCAGCAGCTTGGCCAGACGGGTTCTGTTGGAGTGATCCTCGATGACGCCCAGCTTGATGTTGGTTCCAAACTCCTTCCAGAACTTTTCGTTGTACTGTTCTGTGGAGATCTTCTTGATCATATCCAAAGTCTTGCGCACCAGCTTCTTGCGGATAACCTGTGAAGACAGAAATGCTTTAGGCTGTGCTGAAGAACCGGCAGCAGCCCGATCCAGACATAACACCTATAATTACCTACAACAATGAAGACAAGCATAACTGGTGTTTACATGCAGGGTATCAGACTCACCTTCAGCAGTTTGTGCTGCTGCAGAGTCTCTCTGGACACATTCAGAGGAAGGTCATCGGAGTCAACCTACAAACACAAGTTTACATGACTATAAATGTTAGAATTAACACGACTGCAGGGGCGCACAGCTACAAACACTCACCACTCCCTTGACAAAGTTCAGGTATTTGGGCATCATGTCATTGAAGTCATCAGTGATGAAGACTCTCCTCACAAACAGCTGGGACAGAAACAGACGGGAGATTAGAAAACTTGAGGACATCGATGTGTAGATGTACATCTTCCTAACAGTGGACAGCAAAAGCTAGCGGGGCCTACCTTGATGTAATCGTTCTTCTTGGAGCCATATTCATCAAACAAGCCGCGGGGAGCCGAGGTGGGCACAAACAGGATGGACTTGAAGGTGACCTCTCCCTCAGCTGTGAAGTGGATGTGGGCCAGCGGGTCGTCACTGTCCTGTTGAGGGGAAATGGTCGTCATTAGTGTTTAGCCGTGCGGTAATCCTCACGGTCGAATCGGCACCGCTGAGGTTCTGACCTTGGAGAAGGTCTTGTAGAAAGCCTTGTACTCATCCTCCTCCACCTCCTTTGCTGGTCGCTGCCAGATGGGTTTGATGTCGTTCATCAGTTCCCAGTCCCAGACGGTCTTCTCCACCTAAAACAGCCACAACCTTTCAGAAACGGCCTTAAACTGTTCCTAAACTTTTGCCTTCTTTGGTGATATTTCTGAGGTTTGAGGCAAACTTTAATTAGTTTTAAATCCAAAATATAATTTTTAAAGAGGAGCTGTAATTTTAGAACTAAAATGGAATCTTACCTTCTTGGTCTTTGGCTTGTCTTTGTCCTCCTCTTCCTCCTCCACCTCAGCCTCATCTTCAGCCTCTTTCTCTGGTTCCTCTTTTGCCTCAGCATCTTCTTCAATTGGCTCTTCAACAGTCTCGGTCTGACAGAGGGGATTAAAAAGGCATTAAAAAAGATTCCACAATGACAAACATCTACCTTCTGCAGGGATGAATCAAAGTCAATTTCACATCAAGACCTCTCCAAGTCATTACCTTGCTGGCCCAGACATAAATAGGGAAGTTGATGAACTGGGAGTACTTCCTGACCAGGTTCTTGATGGTCTCCAGCTCCAGATAGTCTGAGGCCTCCTCTTTCATGACCAGTCTGAGTTCACACACATAACCAGGATTTAGTCTCTGAAAACTGAGTTGGTTGTGAAGAAGATTAAGAGCATCAAACTGGACGAGGAGACTCACGTGATTGTGGTTCCTCTGCCCAGCGTGTCCCCACGGGGGTCCTCGATCACGGAGAACTGGTTAGAGTCCGACTCCCAGATGTGCTGAGTGCCGTTGTTGTGTTTGGACGTCACAATGACTTTGTCAGCGACGAGGAAGGCGGAGTAGAATCCCACACCGAACTGGCCGATCAGCTCGGAAGTGGACTGTCCCTCAGACTGCATCTCCGTCATCTTGTTGAGGAACTCGCTGGTGCCAGACTTGGCAATGGTGCCCAGATTCTTCACCAGCTCCTCTTTGGTCATTCCAATACCAGTATCAGTGATGTGGAGCATGTTCTTCTCCTTGTCAGACTGGAAATTCAGCAAACCCAGGTTAACAAAAGTAAATGAGATCAATGGTGAAAACGTCTCAGTCGTGTCCTCCTGCATACTTTTATTTTGATGGTCAGCTCTTCGTTGGAAGCCATGGCGTCCTCGTCCGTCAGAGACAGCAAACGGATCTTGTCAAGAGCATCTGACGCATTTGAAATCAGCTCCCTGAGGAAGATCTGAGAGAGAAACAGTCATTAAATTACTTCATGTATTATGATTGTTAATATTAATTTAGGGCTTGTTATACTTAATTCATTATGATGTGGATTTTATTTTTGCACAAGAATATTACATTTCTTGCATGTGAAGGCATTTTGGGTTGTGACCTGGTCATCATGAACCACTATCCAGGTCACAGTGCCATGTTTACCAGCTGATCCATGACCCTGAAATTGCTCAATAATTTTGAGGCCAGATCGTAGACACCTCGGGTTAAAACAGAACCACATCGTCCTCAAAAACCAAATCCTCCCGCTGTCACTGCTTACCTCCTTGTTCTTGTAAAGAGAGTTGATGATCAGCTTCATCATACGGTTGACTTCAGCCTGGAAGGCATGTTTTTCAGACTTCTCTCGGAGTTCCTTAATTTGCGCGGCGTTGAGTCCATCCAGCTGGATAGCCTCTTCCTCTCTGACGGAACAGATGAGCACAGGTGAGACTCGTGCACATCAAATCAACAACAGTCAGCACTGCCCTCTGGGGATTAGTGCCCAAGTTCAGAAGGTTGCCTAAGTTTCATATGATCAGCTAAATCCAACTCAGGTGTTGCTGCGTGAACAGGTTTGGTGGTGTGGACCTTGTTAGCTGGACCCACCTCTGCACCACCTCATCGTCTGTTCTGGAGCCATCTCTGCTTTTACCCAGGTCTTCTTCTACGGTGCCATCGACGTCAACTTCATCATCATCATCATCTGCTTTCACAGCAGCTATGAGGAGACAAAAAGTCAAAGACAATTCTCAACTAACGAGCTCTTGATTGACGCCATGTGCGTGTATGGAAATTATGTAAAGCTAGATCAAATGTAACGAGCGGATATTTCATACATTTCCGCTAGAAACTTCTGGAAAGGCAGTTATTAGACGTCTTTGCTAACAGAAATGGGTTTAGCCCCAAATATAAGCACAATCTGGAATAAGGACATCAGCTAAATGTACAGTTAAAAGGGCCAGATAAGTAAAAGTTGTAGCTATTAATGCTTAGGGAACGGGCAGATTACCGTTAGCTTACTTGCGAATGTGAGCCAAAATGCTAAAGTTGATGACAATTAAAATTAGAGTTTCACTACTCACCAAAAGCTAACAAGGCGAACAAAAGGCCTATCACCCAAACTCGTTTCATTTTGGGAAATTGCAAGAGCGACCGACGTCTAAATGCTGCCTTTAAGACAAAAGCCGGGACAGCCTTGGAGGCACCACTGCCTTAACAAGAGACTGACAAGCCACCGCTCCCACCAAAGCAGCCCACTCCATTAGACCCGTGACAATGGACCAATGGCTGCGCACCACGCACACACTTCATCCAATCACAGCAGATGATAGCGCAGATGTTGTCCAATCAGATGCTTCAACATAAGTCCATACCCGAAAATCGTGTCTCGCCATCATTGGCCAGGAATAAATAATCAGCATATCGCTTCCTAACGTTCAACCTTCTCAGTCAACATTTAAACCGATCTTTGATTTTCTGACGCAACGTGGTCAGTGACACGCTGAAGCTTCCTGGCACTGCAGACGGAGTGATTTCTGGTCTTTGTGTTAAATTAGACCGTCGTTGATTCAATTGTAACGTGTATAATCCACGTGGGCCTGGATGGTCAGATATCGCCATGACCTTAACAGCAAGTATGCGTGATTTTCTTCCCCACTATCATATCCTGATGTTTCTGTAAACAATGAAAGAAAGATTGAATGAACCTGCTCCTCCAACCCCCGCACAGGAGAGGGCGCTGTTTTGATTTCGCCCTTTTGCTCAGTTTTGCCAATTGGTGACTTTCTCTTAAAATCTGGCGACTTTTCAAATCGTCTTGGGCTTTTTCAAGTCAGAGGCGACTAGCGAAAAATCTGGCGACTTTTTCTGGTGTTTTTGGAGACTTAAAGGGTCTCCAAACGCGAGTGACGCAAAAAAATAAAGGCTCAAAGAAGCTTTGAATTTGACATTTCACTGTATATTACAACGATGTTGCAGTTTATT
This sequence comes from Arothron firmamentum, assembly GCA_016586285.1. Taxonomy (NCBI): domain Eukaryota; kingdom Metazoa; phylum Chordata; class Actinopteri; order Tetraodontiformes; family Tetraodontidae; genus Arothron; species Arothron firmamentum. Next base: position 235,702 of record BJFM01001407.1, read on the forward strand.
ACACCTGCCCTCCATAATACTAGTAATTTCAACCATTCAGTAACTATAGAAAAAAAGGTAAGTTATAGAAAACAAAAACACGTTGCACTAGCAGTCCAGTCCGCTTAGCAGTCTTTTAATTAATTGTATTTAATTTTCCATCAAATGATTTATTTGGATTTATATAAAGCGTGTAAGTCCCTACGTTGATCTATTTCAATGGTAAAACAGAAATCAAAGACTCAAAAGATAAAAGGTTGATTTTTAAGGTTTCTTTTGCTCACTTTTTCTTTCTTCTCTAGCCATTACAACAACATGCAAATAAAAAACTATGCAAATTGGATGTTGACGTCGTTCAGTGATTTCTAGCGACTTTTGGGGCAGTCAATAACGACTTTCCTTACTGAGGAGCAACGCTGGTTTTGTCTTTTAAAACACCCGGATACAGTAAGAACAGCGGGCACAGTATTTATTAAATATGAAAATACTGTAAACCATAGTTCAGTTTGTACATACGTTTGAAGAATGAGTAGCTTTTTGTATTTTAAAAATTAAAGAGGGGAAGCAGTCTTCATTTCGGAAGCCGTTAATTCATTAATTTAGTCCTCCATTTGTAAATATAATGAATGAGCGAAATAAACATTTCTCATTCAAGATTAATAATGACATTTTACTTAAATTGGTCCGTAATTCTAGTCGAAATTAAGCAAATTTCCAAAAAAACAAACGTATGATCAAATTTAAAGGAATTAACTGTTCATGTACATAGATTCATAAACAAAAATAAATATGGGTTGAGTCAGTATGTTTGAATGTTTCCACTGGACAATGCTGTTGCTTTAGAATAGGCAAGTATGAATAAACTCTGCGGTCAACAGGGGGCGCTCGACCTCCACATGCAGCTGATTCGCTTTTGATGGGACGTGACGAAAGCGGAAGTGACGTCACCGAGACGGCTGCAGCTTCGGGGTGTGTGTGTGTGTGTGTGTGTGTGTGTTGTTTTCAGCTTCGGCGTTTACCGGAGGCGCAAGTTCCCTGCATGCTGCCTTCAGGAAGTCCAGCGCGACCTACACGAGCCGACAGCCGCAGAACCGGGTCATGGCGCCCTTGTGTCCGCGCCTGCCGTGGCTCCTGAAGCCCACGGACCGTTTACACCGGGCCAACATCTTCTGGGTGACATTGCACGGTTTTACACAGCGGCCGCACCTGTGGAAACGAAACCTGGGTGTTGTCGCACCACTGCCGCCACAACATCCGCCGGCCCGGAGCCTCGCATCATCTGCTCATGGAAGCTCCCCAGACCACGACCTGAAGGAGAAGCTCCGGTCTGTTTACCATAAGACCAAAAAAAAGACTGGAGGTATTTAAAACACACCACTCTGCTTAATACATGAATCCGCTGGACTTCACTGAATATTATATACAGTATATTTTTATTATTATAGTAAGCCACATATTTAGCATCAATAATAATAAGTCAGTAGGATGGTTTTAAGTTTATCATTGGTTTAAAGTTGATCTGTCATGGCAACAGGTATGTTACCTGTTACCCCCAAAGTAAAGAGCTGCAGACTAACCTGCTGATTCTCCTTTCTTAGATATGATCCCAGTCATGTCCAACAACTCGGTCAACCCTGACACCATCTTTGCAAACAACGAGATGAGCCTGCAGGACATCGAGATCTACGGCTTCGACTACGACTACACGCTGGCCTTCTACTCCAGCCAGCTGCACAACCTTATCTTCAACATAGCACGAGACATCCTGATCACCAAGCACAGAGTAGGTTAAAGAGTGAGAGTTCATCCTCCATCTCCATGGATACCGAGGGTCCATGTGTCTTGCCAAAATATTTCACCTCATAATGATGGGTGGAATTTGTGAAAATGTTTAAAACATCCCAGCCCGCTTGTTAACAGCCAGTTAACTCACTCTAGAAACCTCAGGATCTGTTCTCATGTGTTCGACTGTGGTTGTGTTCAAGAAGGTTAACCTGCATCAGTGTTTGTGTGTAAGCTGAAGGTTTTAAAATCACAGCTGACACAATCAGCTGCTCAGTTGTGTCAAGAGTCTGGAGAACTGCATTCTTTGGTTGTCATGGAGACGACTGAATTCCTAAATTCTATTTCTTTCCTTAGTATCCCGAGGCTCTCCGAAACTATGAATATATTCCTAATTTTGCCGTTAGAGGACTTCACTATGACGTCCAGAAGGTGAGAGGGTCTTTACTTTCCTAATTTAGCGGTTGTTTTTTGCAGAGTTTATGCATCAGTTGAAGCTTTAGCCCAGCATGCAGGTCATTTTGGTGGGAACTGTGTTTTGTGATAGGCTCTGCTGATGAAGATAGATGCTTTTCACTACATCCAGCTGGGAACTGTCTACAGGTGACACTGCTAATAATACACATTCAACTGCAGTCATCATCATCTTTTGTAAGCTGTAGAAAGTGAAAAGTTATGATGTTTGTCTATTTTACAGGGGCCTTAATCCAGTGTCTGATGAGGAAGTGATCGCCATGTATGAAGGTTCACACGTGCCCTTAGAGATTATGAGCGACTTTTATGGCAAGGTGTCCACTCCCTCCTGCACGTACGACAGGACAGCACGCACAAAAGAGCAGAATAAAATGTATCTTCTCTGTGCTGCAGAGCTCCCACGGTCACACCATGAAGCAGTTCATGGACATTTTCTCCCTGCCTGAGATGACCCTTCTGTCCTGCGTGAACGATTTCTTCATGAAACACAACATCGACTACGAGCCGGTGCACCTCTACAAAGACATGAAGGTGAAGCGTCTAGAACAACAAGAACTCCCTCTGCCTGCAAATAAGCCTTTTTCTAAGTGTGCTGTGACTCTCTAGCCACGCACCAACGTAATTTTAGCTCTGAGTCTAATTTTAGCCGGATGGGACATCTGCTCTCTGCTGTCTGCTTCTTCTGAGGGAGGAGGAGAAATCAGCGCTGCATTTTCTCTTTGATTTCATCTTTTGTCTTCACTGACACCTTGTTATTTTTGATAGATTGCTGTCATTAAAAATCCTCACACACACCCACACACACACTCACACACACTCTGCTCCATAGATCTCCTTTGCGCAACTTCTCAAGGACACCCCCCCTTCAGTTTTTCATCTGCCTTTGAGGTCTAATTTATTATGAAACTTCACACTACTGCTTTTCTGGGCTTTTGTGTGGGCAAAAATCCATATTATAAAGCAGCTTCAAATATGCCCTTTGAGGCCCCACTTCTGACAGAGCCTGTGTTCACCCCTCCCCTGATTGGTTGCACTGCTGAAAATATTGAAAACTTTGTCGATACTGAGCAAGGGAACTCTGGCTTTCTGCTTTTCACACTTTTCATTAGTATTCTGAGATGCTTCTTTGTGAAACCAAGTCAGGCATTTATATACAGAGCAAAGAGTTACTACTGCTGCCGCATGCTAACACACTTTCTGCTGAAACTTTCCTCTTTTTTTTTTTTTCTTTTTTCTTCCCAGGAAGCCATCAGAGACGTTCACGTCAAGGGCATTATGTACCGAGCTGTGGAGGCAGATATCGGTAACGCTGCTTTTATATTACTTTGATTTAGCTAATATAGAACAGCTGATGTGCAGACGAGACAATTCTGCAGGGTGCCTTTGGTGATCCGTTCTTCACTCTTCCTCTTTCACTCCCCCTTTTTTTGTTCCACAGGACAGTATATCTGCTATGGTGAGCAGAGCCACGCTGTGTTGAAGAAGCTGGCGGAGCATGGAAAGAAGATGTTCCTCATCACCAACAGCCCCTTTGACTTTGTGTGAGTGTGAGCAGACACAGCACAGGTGTCATCCATTGGATGTCTGCTAATTTTTGATTTTTGATTCTGTGGGCTGTCACCCTCATAGCCAGCTGCTGACTCTGATCTTTTATCCATTATAGTGACAGAGGAATGACCTACATTGTCGGGAAGGACTGGAGGGAGCTGTTTGACGCTGTGATTGTTCAGGCTGATAAACCCGGATTCTTCAATGACAGGAGGAAGTAAGTTTGTGTCCATTGTGCTGAATTTGGTCGTGTAGTGCCGCTATTCTGCCGCTGGGGGTCGCACTAACCGCAGTTAATAGTAGTGTCACGGGCGGTGACGTTAGCCTTAAAATGACCTCACTAACATCTTCAAACTATATTTTATTTACATTATAATAAATTGTGTTTTGTATGTTTTCAACAGGCCTTTCAGGAGAGTGACAGACAAAGGTGCTTTGCTTTGGGACAGGATTCACAGGTTGGAAAAGGGAAAGATTTACCAACAGGTAGCACGAGCCAATAAAGACATTTTATCAGAGGATTCAGAATGTGCACATTGTTTAAGTTTTATTGTGCGTGTTTGTTCATTGTAGGGAAACCTTTATGAGTTCCTGAGACTCACTGGCTGGAGAGGATCCAAGGTGCTTTACTTTGGCGATCACATCTACAGCGACCTGGCGGTAAGCGGCGCCTTGTTTAATACCATAAATGCACAAACAACGGTAGTATAAAGGTTTATTAGATGGGTAATGAGGAACTGCTTTATTTAAACAACTATTTTAATTCAGCTCTGTATATAGTTGTCGCATGAGAGGATGCACTTTGTGAGTTGTTGTCTGGATAGAGCAGCGCTGGGGCCGAGCCAGCGTTACGCTTCTCTAGCTGCGTCCTCTGATTGTGGTAAAGTGTCATGAGCCGAAGCCGAGGAGTCTCAGGAGAGTGAAGATGTCTTAATCAGAAGTCTTTGTTAGAGCGTGATGCCTCAGGAGTAATCACAGATGACAACCAGTGAGCCCAATGTCATCCAGAAGCCTGGCCAGTGGAGCCTGGTCACGTGGGCCCAGCACCGAGACCTTGTTCAAGTAGAAGCACGCTAAAAGACCTAGCATGTGACCTTGCAACAGGTCACAGCTGCCCTGCACCTCCAGTGAATACAGGGCGTTTTTCATGATGAGGACAAAGGTGAAGCCACCAAAGCAGACAGACTGGCATGTCTTCTTGCTTACTTCCAATGGAACGTTGCATGGTTGCGTCAGTCCGTGATGACATCATCGCTGTAAGCCGACAGACCGGAGAGCATCTCTGAACAGCCGAGAGGTTTGAGTGCAGGGAGGGCTGGAGTCCTGGTTTATTTCAGCCTTACTGACAGTTTTATTGCAGAATCGAGATGTGGTAAATGTAAAAATGTTCTCATTGGCCTGGAACCATTTTGGAAAGGTCAGATGTGGGATTAACTGTAACTACAGTGGCTAATATTTGAGGTTGTGGGGCTGTGAGTAAGCAACCCTTTTTGTGCTGTTTGTGTGTTCGACGTTTAGGGTTTTTTTATGAATATCAATATGCCGGCAGCAGATTCCTATTTATTTACAGTGCAGTACAACATTTGGATTGAAAACTGGTTGTTGTTGTTTTTTTCTGCAGGATCTGACTCTGAAGCATGGCTGGAGGACGGGCGCCATCATCCCTGAGCTGAGGAAGGAGATAAAGATCATGAACACGGAGGAGTACATCCACATGGTGTCCTGGTCCCAGGCGCTGACTGGGCTTATCGAGCAGATGCAGGTTTGAAGGGAAAAAATCGTAAAAATGCTTTTTTGGCCTTCATTCTAAACATTTTGATGCTCAACCTGTCACGTTTTCACACCCACAGGTTCAGCGCGATCCTGCATCTCAAGCTGTTGTCAAAGAGTGGATCAGAGAGAGGGAAACCATGAGGTAAGGGAGAGGGCTGCGTCAACAGACCAGAGCTCTTCTGGTCACTTATTAGAACCAACCTTGATGGTGTCAATGTGTCCTGGCAGGATGGAGACAAAGGATGTCTTCAACAAGCAGTTCGGGAGTCTCTTCAGGACCCACCACAACCCCACTTACTTCTCGCGTCGTCTCTCGCGCTTTGCTGACATCTACATGGCCTCCATCAGCTGCCTGCTCAACTACGACCTCCAGCACACCTTCTTCCCTCGCCGGACCCCCCTGCAGCACGAGTCGCCCTTCATCGACCACAGTCCTGCTGGCGTTGACCTGCAGCTCCACATGACCAATAATGTGAAGGAGGACGACTAAAAATGTATTTTAAAACGTGCATGGTGCAATGTGCACAGCTGAAAACAATCATGTAAAATGTTGTTTTTGTTAGGAAAAGTTTATCTCAAAAAGAACAAATGTTATCCTGTAATATCTTTTTTAAACACAGAACCTTTCTTCTGAAATGCCGTATTCTCCATCCTCATGGAGGAGATCTGGATCATTCAGTGTTTTGTTCATTTGAATGTTTGCACGGATGGATGGCGTGACGAGGACGAGTGCTGCAGTTACCAATTCCTACGATAGGGGGCACTGAAGCCACGCGTTCTGCAGCTCTGGTGTTCGGCGTGTTCGCTCATTCTTGTCTGTAAAAACGGCACAACAGAGTTTTAGTGATGTGGTAATCTCCGATGTATCTTTTGCATTGCAGACTTAGTGGCCTTAATTGTTCAATTTGCGTATTAGTATTTTTTATTCTGCCCAAAACGTGATAGTTAATTTAATGTTAGAATGTACATTGTGATATACAGTAAATTAGGTATTTGATTTCAAGGATCTAGTTTTTTTTTTCAAATAATGTACACTCTCTCATTATTGCAGTAAGAAATAGAAAAAAAAGGTCATTTCTATATTTAGCGTATGTGCTGCTTTTTGATCTGCGCAAGCAGCAGAGCATTGGACGTTTTTATTCTCTGGAAATGATTTCACACATGCTGGAATGAAAGCTGTAAGAAGAACACATTCAACTTAAGCTTGAATCTCAATGATAGTGTGGGAAAAAAGGGACTTCATAAATACCAGTGTGCTGCCTCGTTTTAAAATCTGTATTTTGGTGTATTTTCTTCCACTCTTCATTAAAAATGCTACTGGATTTTTGGGTGCTTCTAAGAGGCTGCATGATTACTTGGATGCGTATAGAATTTTAATGAATATTACCTTTATAGGCTTTATAAACAACTAAAGGAAGAAGTTTTTAATTACTTGAAATTTCATTTCAAGGACTAGTTCATCTCACCCTTCTTTGTCTCAACTTTCCAATCACCGGCAGCCGGTTTATCTGCTTTAATCCCCCCAAATCGCTTTACGGATCAATTTCATAATGCATTTCGAGGCTTTTTCTATGAGGCAGGTGCACAATCTGGAAAATAAGAGAAGCCTTGTGGTTTAATGCAGATCAGAAATGATAAGATCAACGACTCCTGCGTGTCCTGAGCTGAGCTGTCTGCAGATCCACTCTCTGCCTCACCAAAGCCGGATGTCATTTAGACACCATGGACAGCGACAGCACGTCCTGGAGTCCTCACCCTCCATCCGTCCAGGCCGAGGCCGAGGCCGTGACCGTGGCTCCCACCATCTTCCCCCTGGTGGGCTACAGCATACTTTCTTTCCTCATGTTTATCAACACGGTGTTGTCGGTCTTCAACAACGGCCTCGCCATCACCGTGATGCTGAGCAACCCGTCTCTCCTCCGGCCCATAAACGTTTTCATCCTCAGCCTCGCTGTGTCCGACCTCATGATCGGCCTGTGCGGCTCCCTGGTCGTCACCATCACCAACTATCAGGGGTCTTTCTTCATCGGACACACTGCCTGCATGTTCCAGGGATTTGCCGTGAATTATTTCGGTGAGTGCCGAGCGCTTCTTTTACAGATCCCCTTTTCCTTTTGGAGTTTGACTTCTTGTTTCACCCCAAACAATCTTGGTTTTCAGTTTGAAAATCTCGGTAAAAAAGTTCTCTCGTGGAAGAAAAAAAAGCCAATGCTCTCACTTGAAGATGTGTAACACTGAGCGAGTTGTTGTTTTTTCTTTAGATGAGCAATTTCAAAAGTTTCTGCTGTCAGCAGCTCGTCCAGAGTTTCCTCTGAGCTGAGATAGTTCTTCTGCATCGCTCCTCCTCCTCAGGTCTGGTGTCTCTGTGCACGTTGACCCTGCTGGCCTATGAGCGCTATAACGTGGTCTGTAAGCCCAGAGCTGCTCTGAAGCTGAGCATGCGGAGGAGCACCATCGGGCTGCTCTTTGTCTGGACCTTCAGTTTGTTCTGGGCCGTGACTCCGCTGCTCGGCTGGAGTTCCTACGGGCCTGAGGGGGTCCAGACCTCCTGCTCTCTGGCTTGGGAGGAGAGATCCTGGAACAACTACAGCTATCTCATCCTCTACACGCTCTTTTGCTTCATTTTCCCTGTTGGAGTCATCATCTACTGCTACTCCAAGGTGCTGACATCCATGAATAAGGTGGGCTCAATTCAGAGCGGCGCTCTCTTCTTTTCCCCCTACAGTCTGAACAACAGAAGACAATGGCTTCTAAAACGTGCCAATTTTTTCTTTTTTTCTGCTCATAGCTGAACAAGAGTGTGGAGCTCCAGGGTGGGCGTTCTTGCCAGAAGGAGAATGATCACGCCATCAGCATGGTACTGGCCATGATAATAGCTTTCTTTGTTTGCTGGCTGCCGTACACAGCACTGTCAGTGGTGGTTGTCGTGGATCCAGAGCTTCACATCCCTCCGCTGGTCGCCACCATGCCCATGTACTTCGCCAAGACCAGCCCCGTCTACAACCCCATCATCTACTTCCTTTCCAACAAGCAGGTGAGCAGCTCTGCAGCAAACCGGACGAACGACTGGAGGCAGAATCTAATTTCCGGCCCGTTTGTGCAGTTCCGCGATGCCGCCCTGGAGATGTTGTCGTGTGGCCGCTACATCCCCCACGCCCCCATCCGCGCCACCATCAACATGCGCTCCTTTCACCGGAGGAGCCGGCTCACGTCTTTGAGCAGGAGCATCAACACGCACGGCAAGGTGTCGCCCCTGTGACTCTCTGCTGTGGTCGCTGTGAAGCCGTCAACTCACGTGCACCAACACAGGCTCAGAGAATGACAGTTAACATAGAGAAAACAAACAAAAGCAAGCATTGAAATCCATTACCCCCCCAAAAAAAATACTTTTTTCAAATTTTGAGTGGTGCGAATGTAGCAGATGAGTACGTATGTTTGGCATCTTTTGAAGAGCAGTTTTACAAATTCTAGGTTTGGTCTAGCTTTTACCCAATCAGAGAACCCAGAACATGATTTGATTTATGTGACTTGCAATAAACTTGTCCCATTTTCATATTGCTGTTTGCAGGCGTGTAATTTCAGCAAACGTCACATGCATGTTTTCTGTCTTTAAACAAGACAATCATCAATCATCTTTTTCTTGGCCTATCAACACGTCCTGAAAATTTCATCAAAATCCGTTCATAATTTAGAGTTACGTTAGAAACAGTCAGACAGACAGACAGACAGATAAATGCCAGGTGTCACATTCCTCTTTGGCGGAGGTAATTAAGGTCTGTGCAGGGGGAGAAATTAATCAGACGGTCTCCTAAATTGCCCGCCAACATTGAATGCAATCTTTTGCAAGAAAACTGATTTTTAATTGAACGTCACACAAAGATAACTAAAAAGGGAATAAATATCAAACCTGGGGCTTGAGTGTGTGGGTAATTGTTTTTTAAAAAGTTGGCTCAGTGGGATTAAAGCTATGAAAACGCTAAAACAAATAACCCTGTAGAACATCCATCTCTTCACTTTCCATTAACTGCTGCTTATTTGTAAACAGGGTCATGGGGGCTGGAGTCGATCCAAGCAATCAGTGGGTGAGAGGCAGGAATCCACCCTGGACAGGTCATCCATCACAGCGCACACGCACGCACTCACGCACAGCTGGGGGCAATTTAGAGTCCAGTCAACCTAATGGGCAGGTTTTTTGGGGCTGTGGGCGGAAACCTTCTCTTTAAGTACTGGAAAGGGTTTTTTGTTTGTTTGTTTTTAGATTATTTAAGAAATGCCCACAACACGCTGGCGCGTTCCGCCACAGCAGGGTTCCAGAGTAACAGTCCAGGCGGTAAACTGGTCTGCCTGCTGTGCCAGGCTGCCACCCGTTGAAAAACGCGGAAAATGAAAGCGACGGACGACTAAAATCCAACATGGAGCAAGACTGGGGAACATGAAAACGCTCTACTTTGACCATTACAGCAGTTTTCCATCGGAATGCTGGAGGAGCTGACGCAACAGGGGAGCAAACACGAGCCGTCTCACCTGCTCTCGCCGATCATGCCGCTGGCCTCGCGCCGCCTGGATTGTAGTTCCTCTGCTTGTTCCGAAGGCGGACCGGGCTGTGTTCAGGTGGGCAAGCTCGTGTTCGAGTCGGTGTTCTGCGGTGGTTCTCCGTCCTGTTGCGTCTCTCGGCGGTTCGGAGATTGGATCGCAGGAGGCGGCGCCTGAGCCAGGTTAGCCCGCCAAAAGCTAAACCCGCCCCCGACACCAGCAGCAGCATCTGAGGCGGAACCAGAGCTGCGTCCAGAACCAGAACCAGAACCAGAGCCCTGTCCAGAACCAGAACCAGAGCTGCGTCCAGAACCAGAACCAGAACCAGAGCCCTGTCCAGAACCAGAGCAGAGTCCAGAACCAGAGCTGCATCAAGAACCAGGCCCCTGTCCAGAACCAGAGCCACGTCCAGAACCAGATCCAGAGCTGCGTCAAGAACCAGGGCCCTGTCCAGAACCAGAGCCGTGTCTAGAACCTTCTCACTTAACCGAGATGGAAAAGTCAGGGACTGATTCTAATTTGTGACATTTGTTTTTGTTTTCAATAAGTTGCCATGTTTGTTTTAGGGAGAACTTTGTTAAACTAATACTCAATTCAACAATAAAAGTAGTGCAGGAAAAAAAAAATCCAATAAGATGACTTGGTGATCAAAAAGTTAGAAATTTATTTTCGGCTTCAGTTGTTCTGCAAATTACACTATAGTGTGGTGTGTAGAGTCACTGGAGGGTTGTAATATTTTGAAATTAATCTAATTTTAATGTTATTGATTTTAGACTGTTGGTATATGTGTTTCATGTTTATTCATGTTTTATGTTTATTAGTTTTTCTCTACCAATGTCGAGAGGATTTCACATATGTGATCAATAAAATATGAAGCATGTTAATTTCACAGAGATGTATTGTTCTGATCTAATCCCAGATTTGGGGTTGTCCATTTGAAGCAAACAGCATTTCGCCCTTTATCTCCTAACAGGATTACACGGTGTCACACTCTAATCCAGCACAATTCTCTTTATGTCCTGAGCTAGTTTGCAAACTTGCAACCCTCCCATTCGTCATGTTTACTGCAAACTAACATTGAACCCCTCTGAGATACCGCATTAAATCGATCCCACAGCATCATTCCTGCCTGGACTCAAGCTGGTGGTTGTGGGATGTATATCAGGTGTCAACAACAGTCACATAAGCGCATTTCAATTAACAGCCAACTTCTCCATCCAATTGTCTTTGCCGTGAATCCACAGCACAGTTTTTAATGAATGTGAGCGGTGAGGGCTCCCAGGTGGCCTGCTGCTGGGGAGTGATAATGAAAAGGGCGGATACATAATCTGCCCAGGCTGCAGGTTCGCTCAATATCATCGCTCAGATTGCGGCGAGCCACAGAAACGGGTGCAGGGCGGCGTATTCGATCCAAAGCAGAACATGAGGACATAAAAGCTGACTTGCTGACTCTCTGAAAGTGGAGATGAGAGCCTCGCACACACGAGAATGGCGCTCTGGGAACGTCACCATTTGGGAAGAATACAGGGCCCTTGCTTTTGTGGTGGCCAACAGCGCGATCCTGTTGATCACTTTCTCTGTGGGGATTGCAGCGAATATTTTTGTCATTCTGGCGGTGTACGGCCAAAAATCACTGCAAACATCTACTAACGCGCTGGTGGTGAATCTCGCTGTCATAGACCTCCTGAGGTGTTTGATCGACTGTCCGGTTCTCTTAACCGTTGTGATAACAGCGCATCAGAGAGGACGCGGCAACCACCTCGTCTGTGATGCACAAGTGGCCTCCTTCTCCTTTAGCTGCTGCATCCAGCTGCTGACACTGGCCTGCATAAGCGCAGAGCGGCACCAGGCGATTGCACAACCCTTCAAGACCACCCAGAGGCGAAGACGGATTATGGTCCTGATTCCTGTCACATGGATCTTGGCTATTGTGGTGGCTGGTTTTTGCCTGATGTTTGTGAAGGACTCACCTGTGCACATGAGATGCAAAGGGCTGCAAGGACAGAACTCCTATGACACCTTTGGACTTTACATATTGTTCCCGCTTTGGGCGTCTTGCTTTGCCATTATCATCGGATTCTACGCTCGCATATTTCTTCTTGTGAGGTCACATAACCGCAAAATATTCGACAAAGGGGTTCATCCTTCAAGAACTGACAAAGCAGACACCGAGCAGGAAAATGTGGAGGCTGTGGAAGGATGTCACAAACCTGAACAAAAGCAAACCCTGAGCAAAAGTGTCGAGCAGGTGGGACCAGAGATGCTCTCTCAAACAGATTCATCTGTGAAAGAGTCTCCGACTGTGCTGGTGACTTCTGCAGAGGCTCCACGGTGCGTCCCTGATGGTTCCGTCAAGAAAAAAGATCTCAAAAAAGCCCTTGAGATAATGGACTTGGAAGGAGAACAGCCTCCTTCAACACATCTGTCAGTACAGAGCGAGGACCAAACTATTAAAACAGAGAAATTAATGTCTCCTGCCAAGAAAGTTGAGGCAAAACCATCAAAAGGAGACACTCACAAGAGCTCAAGCACAAAGCCACAGAAGGTGTCGAGCATTTCTGACACGGAGAAGCAATCCAAGGAGGAGGCGCAAATTCATAAAACACCCTCTGAAATGAAAGAAAGGAGCCCACATGGTCCATCGTCTGCACTCTTAGCAAACCCCGAATCCACTTTCCTGATGCGATCCGAAGGAACAAAGAAGCAGGGCTCAGCAGAGCCCTCGCCTGCTGCTCCTGCTGAGCCTCCTTTGCCCGCCGTTCCAGCAAATGTCCCGGAAACAGAAGCCTCGAGACAGAACACGGACGTGGAAGGTCCTGTTTGCATGATGCCCTCGAAAGAAAGGAAGGAAAGAGCCAGCAAAAACAAGGAGAGTAAAATGGCAAAGCGCGCTGGCTACATCATTATAACGTTTCTCCTGTTCTGGCTGCCGCTGATTGTAACTATTCTGGGGAATTTCATCACTCAGGAAAGCAAGAGCCCACAGGTGAGTAGCTGCTGAGCTGAGGAGGGAAGCTTGCTAGTGATGCAGTAAACTGATCTCAACTCAAGCCTCTGCTGTGCAGCTTTTCACCCAAGCTCTGTTCTGATTTGTTTTTTAACCGTGCTCGCTAACGTGATCTCCCATCATCTTCCAGAATACGATGGTTCAGGACCTGGAGATCCTGTCAGTCTCTGTCGCCTGCATCACATCCCTGAGTGACCCAATAATCTACGCCGCAGTCAACCCCCAGTTCCGCACGGAGTTTTATAGGCTTAAAAACAGGGTTGGCTCCATATTTAAGAAGAAATAATTTTTCCTGCTCTTCGAGTGGGACCGGCCCATATTCATTTTTCACCTTGTAACTGAATACTAACCTTTGTCTAGCAACTGTCCAAATATGAACTGCATTAAACTGGACGTCAGAGTGTGTTTTATTCAGACACGTAGGCTATTATTTCATAAGCTGCTGTGTGGTTGAATTAGATTTAATGCCACCTGATGTCTCAGCAGCTGCTTTGCAACACAATCAGCACAGCAGGGGGACGCCGCTGAGGTTTCTATTTAACTAACTCTGAGGCTTGCTCGTCTGCCTCCGGAGATTTGGCAGTCAGGAACCACCACTGTGCCCGTCAGGTCCTCACACGTCCTCCAGCAGCACCTAATTATCACATCTCCCTATTATTTTATGGGTGCTCAGGAAAAATATGAAATCTAGTTTCAAAAAAGCAATGAAAGACATGGGTCATTTAACAGACGGTAGAGTAGAGCTACAGTATTTATTCTATCCACTGCACCAAATGCACAATGTGATTATTTGTCCCGTTGCCTTACCTCTTGTAAATGTTCTCCATGACAATATTTGTGTTTCATTAAAAGCAAAATGCGGCAAAATGTACACCACAACATACCAGCCTCACTGTGTCACCAGCCACCGATCTAAATGTTCACAAACGTCCAACGAGAAGCAGACATACTTTTAATAAAACAGAATTTCTGCAATGACAGCATGCAAATCCTTAATTCAACCAGTTAACAGACAGAAATAGTAGGCCGACGACTGTCAACTAAATCTAGAAATGAGAGGAATTGACTTCAAATGCAGGTCATAAAGATATTTACAATATGAAAAATGTACAAAATGGCCCTTTACACAGTGAAATCTACCAAGTCTCGCTTATGAATATAATTTAAGAACTCTGGAATTGTTCTTTTACATCCCAAATGATTTTCCAGGCCAGTAATATGTGTTTACAATAGGGTCAGTACTAGTTAAGTGAATATCTGTTCATAATTCCAGCTTCCTGCGATAAGTACCCTGTAGAGATTTCAATATCATATGTTCATTAATGACACCAACGTTCACAATGGTCCGTGTTGGGAAATCAAACACGTAAGCCAACATAAATTTGGTCATTTTCAACTTTTCACTTGCACGTTGCACAAACATGTCAGGAATGTGTTATATACTTTAATTGTCAAGCAGTGGCACCGATGCATTTATTTGCCAGTTTATGGATATTCATTCCAGCAGATGTATGTTTCCCTAGAATTTACAAGTGAGGGGACTAGTAGAAACTAAATCATCGAGGGGGTTTCAAAACAAGCGAGGCTGGGTGAGGTGGAAGTCTCTAACGGGTACGTAGACTGATTTCATATTCACAAAGATGGCACTGGGTTCATGAACATGTGTGCTTTATCATCAGAGGCCATCAAAGAGTCCCTTCTGCCTTTCCTCCATTGACTCAGAAGACAACAAAGACAACCACGTTACATATTCAAAAATAAACTTTTTTTTTTTTTCCCTCAGTGTTTTTAGGCAACGGCGATAACCACCCCCCCAACAGTCCCCTGCTCTGCTGTGCTTAATGGAGCATGATCTGCTGGTTTGCATCTTCTTCCAAGGCAGCTGTCCATTCATCATCCTAACACCATGCAGAGTTTGACATCAGATGAAATCACTACTTAAAAAAAAAACCCAATGTCCTCTAGTCTGAGAATCCCTCTGGAGTATGGCAGGTTGATGCTCAGTGGTCCTCTCCTCAGCATCAGGTGCTCGGTGAGACCAGTAAACTGATCGGACTGGTGTGACATCTACAAGGCAGATACTCGGACAATGTTGCTCTGAGAGTACGCGGCGGCGGAGGAGGAGCCGTGCCCGTCTGATGAGGTCACCACGGGGGCGGATAGGCTGACCATGGAGGGAGTGATGTAAGGGTCACCACATTTCAAGGGCACGGTCTCATCGAGTTTGGCATTCAAGCTCGAGCGGCTGTGAAAGACAGGCAAGATGAGAGGACGCGAGCGGTCGGACCCAGAGAGGCATTTTTATACAATAGGTTAGGTCAGAAAACTAATGGCCAAACATGATTTTCCAAACAAACAACAACTTATAAAGTTTTTTTTTTTTTTATCCTTATGTGTCATCAGTGCTTACTGACTGTACCTCTCAAAGTAATATCACCTCATTAAAAAAACAACCTTTCCAAGAGGGCGCCTCCCCAGCATGCTTCCACCCCATTGATTCAAAATGGGAACATAATGTTTCTAAAATAAAACTTTGCCTTAAAGTAGGTGACCAAAAACCTCCATTCCTGCCTTGTCAGAACCCTCCTCCAGTCTCCCACTTTGCATCAAGACTAACTGATGCCCTTTAGAGTTGTCAGCAGTGTCTAGGCGACGCCCCTCGGGAGTCTCGTCCTCTCTCATGCTCAGTTTGCCTGTTCTGGATGATTTAACTGAGCCCAAGGCGACGTTAAGTGACGTTTTTTATATCCGGTCCCTGACTTTTTCCTTTTCAATAACCTTTTCTCAGTCGCTCAGAGCATTTTTTCATCTTCAGGATTGTAAAAGGAGCAAATGCAATGATCTGAACTTACTTGAACCTCCAGAACATAAAACCCCTGTAGTAATATGTTAATAATAATTCAGAATGTTCTGTATGGGCAGACAAAAGCAGAAAAGATGGTGACACTACCTGTTGACTACTGGCCTCTCTCTGATCTGGATGGTGCTGAGCTCCTGGTTGTTTGTGCTTGGCAGGCTGAAGCTGCTCTTCTTCCTGTGGCGCCGTGAGCAGCACGAGCCCAGCCCGTGAGGCGAGGAGGACAGAGAGGACCCACGAGAGCCTGATTTGTTCATCACCGAGATCTCTAAGCAGTTCGACTGGAACGTCTGCTCGTCCACAAACTCGTGATTCTGCGGGGGGGGGCAGAGAGAGGACATGTTGCCGATGAATCATCGGATTTCATCTGGCTTTACCGGCTCGTCCAGACAGCAAGCAAAGATGTTTGACAGTGCAGAGAAGAAGAAAAAACAAAACGCAATTCACAACAAATTTGCTTAAAAGTTGGAAAACGTTTCATCACGACAAAATATATGGAGCCAGCTGTCTATATCAGGTGCCATCTGTGAAAATATTTAGAAGTGTTATCCACTGTGACAGATGAACAAAACTTGAAGGTCAAGATCCATGTGTGTTGGGGACCTGCCAGTAGGGGGCAGAGTGACGCCACGCTCCTCTGGTACATTCCCACGGTTGGGCATCCTTTCATATACGTGTGATCTGTCTCTTTTGCATTACACCCTGTCATGTATAATTCACGACATCAATGCAAATATGTCCACTGTCGTTTGAATGAAGTCTTTATCAGGACTTTCTCGACCAACTGGCAAACCTTTTACTGGCTTTATCTGCAAGCAGGAATCCTGATTTGCCAGCCAGTGTGTTTGTAGAGCTGCGAGCACAGGACTCGTGTCAGCGCCAGGCATTAAAGAGGCTCTTACATCAATGAATTATAGATAAACTAAAATTAAGTACAG
>BJFM01001407.1:252618-273356 GCA_016586285.1 Arothron firmamentum
GGAATATTGTTAATAGCTGGCAGTGCTGTGTTATCTTTAGCATGTTACTGGAGAGGGGATTCAACATTTCCCCATCCCCATTTAAGGCTATTTTTAACTCCCACTGCATAGGAAATGATTTTACAGTCGTGCATGGACTAAAAAAATCACTTTGTTTCTATTTGCGCCGCAGCGGAACAGGCTGGCGCTGCACCGCTGACACTATTTTACTTGTAAGGAGCTGATTTTTAGAGTAATGTGATGTAGCATCCTGTCTACATTCTGTTTCTGAAGCAGTAAAACAGCCAAATGCCAGTGATTCCATGTATTTGCGGGGATAATGGGATTTTTACCGTGGTTTTCTCCAGGCAGTGCAGCAGATGATGGTGCTGGCTCTCAAAAGGGGGGTTGGGGACCCTCATCACCAGGGCTTGCCCTGCCTCCTTGGCCGCCTTCGAACAAACAAAGCAGAGGCATAAAACAGTGTTGACGGGCTTCCGTCGCAGCATCAGAACGGAGTTTCAGGCAACAGTTAGTTCGGCGATGTAGTGGAGGTCACAACGCAAAGCACCGGAAGTTGAAATGCTGATCTGTAACACGGCAGCCAATCTACTGACGACCTGGTGAGATGGGAATGCTTCAGGGATGCAAGGAGACCGTGGACATGTTTCGTCGATAGAAATGGTTTGGCCATTCTTTTGCTGATTTGATGAGGAAAACCAGAAAAGTCCAACTGGGACTGAGCTTATCTTAGTGCAACAGCAGTGGCACACCTAGACACAGATCGGACGGGATACGGCACAGATTCCAGACCACAGCAACACTACACACGTTGATGAAGCCCTGTTCGGCTCTGGGATGGAAGGTATGTCGTGTTAGTCTGCACTACAACCTGGATGCTCTAGAAGTAACACAAAACACACAGCAGATCAAAAAAACAAACAAAAAAAAAAACAGAGTTTAGAGGAGATGCAGGCTGAGCAGACAGCGTCAATTGTGGGCCGACTGTTCAGGAAGCCTCTGGTTCCCTCCGTCCCCTCCAAACCCTGTTGGATAGACATGCAGACCTCCGTCATGAGTCAGTGTGACTGTAATGGCTGTACTCCACTGGCCCCCCTGCTGTATGGATGGGGGAGAGAGAAGGATAGAGGGAGAGTGTGTGTGTGTGTGTGTGTGTGTGTGTGTGTTGAGGAAGCATGTCAATGCTGCAGCTGTGTGGTGTGATGTAAGAGAGACAACGACCACACTGAAGCACTGGAATGACAGCAAACCCTGTGTAACAGCATGAGGACCCCCCACCCCCACCCCCACCCCCACCCCCACCTCCCTGTATGCGGTTGCATGGTCCCCCGAGCAGAGCGGCATGCATGCGTCAGCGAGGCCCCGGTCAGTCAGCCCCCGAGCCGAAGCTCGGTCCCGTTACCTCCTCCAGTGAGTCGATCAGCAGCCCATTTTGTTTGTAGCGCATATACGCATTAGTGCCCCGAATCTTCGCAGCACGGATTCTAGCGAGCCGAGTTTTCTGTTTGAACAAACAGACCTCTGTTTTAGCCCCCGACAGTTTGTCTGTCACACTAATTGGCTCTGTCTCCCTCTAGCAGCCGCAGTATTTAGTCGGGAGCGGCCATGCTTAAACCTACCACAGGAATTTCTGCCTTAGCAAACACTTTTGGAAAGAAATTCACATATTGCTTTTGAAAAGCTGCTGACACCATACTCTGAAGATCATTTGTTCAGTCACTGTCATAGCCTCTCCTATTTCTCTCCCCCACTGAAATATACTTAAGCAAGTTGAGCCCACCCAATACACACAACACAGGAACACAATAAAATATTAATATTCTGGAAGATAGTGTTTGCGCCACCATTCTGTTACATGCGGATAAGACAGGGACAGAGAGAGAGAGAGAGAGAGAGAGAGAGAGAGAGAGAGAGAGAGAAGGAGAGACAGACGGAGGGCGAGAGGATCAGTACCCTTTGGGCTCGTCGTTTCTCTGCCCGCTGGCTTTGGTGGTAGATACGGCTGAAGTTTGACACTATCACAGGGACGGGCAGGGCGATGACCAGCACCCCACTCAGAGAGCATATGGATCCAAACACCTTCCCCACGATTGTTTTTGGCACCATGTCGCCGTAACTGGAACACAGAGAGCAGACAAAAACGCGCTCACTCTTATTTGATCATTTCACGTCGTTTAATGCTATTTTTACCAGTCTTGAATTAGTTACAGTGACCCCGAATTCCTGCGAAACCTCAGATGAGAAGTCACTCATTTGAAGCGGGTAAAGAATAAATAGAACTTTTCTGAAGTCTTCTTCCTGGCCTAGTTTCTCCGTGCTTTAGCGGCCCTGTTTCATATATAATTACTCACCTGCTGGCACCGGCTAATGCTTTCACATCACGACCAAATGCGCTACACATCCCTTGTGACCTTTGTTAGCTAAACAGCTTGTGAAAGAAACAGCGATCGGGCTACAGTGAAACGAGAGCCGAGCGGTTTGATAATGCCCTCTGGATGGATCGTTTGAAGACCGATGTTTCATTTTTACAGCGTTTTAGACAATATTGTTCTGCATCTTGACAGTAAACAAATGAAATGGTGTGAGAAGAAACTCATCTGGCATCTGTAGCTGCTGCTCATCTGTCCATCACACAGCACCCAAATCTTTTAAGAGGCGACTGAAACGACTGGCTGGTAAAACACCTTTTACTCTTGTGCCTATCTATTTTCCTTATTGCACATCATTGAGATTTTCCACAAGGCCAAGCAGCAATAATGTCACGGCCATAAGCATGTTCAAACACAGTGATGAATGAGGAAAGGATGAAATGAAGAAGGCATGGACAAAACACGCTGGAAAGCTGTGAACGCTTAAAAAGGCAACTTTATCGCCTTTTTTTTAACCTTAATGACAGTTATTATGATGCCTTAAATTGCACCTAGCAAAGACAAATTGTTACATACAAGTAAACTTGGTGCGTCTTAAATCAAATTATATTAAATTAAATTATATTTTAAGTAAAACTAAAATAAAACTTAAAAATAAACAGACATCGTACTTTACTTTTTTTTTAAACCTTCCTCTAAGTCAGTATTTTTGTGAGAAGCAATCAAAAACAGCCAGACAGCCGCCACAGACTGAGAAACTATGATAAAGTTTTTCATTACAGCACATTAGCTTTACAGCATTAAGCTACAAGAACACGGCTGCAGCCGGTCTGAAGTCGGACTTTGAAAAGTCGCAGCCCGACTCCAGATGTCGTTGTGTCTGAGCTTAATATCATCCTGGTTGCCAGTGGTGCTTTTTCTGTCCTGTGTTGCTGGGCCACGAGGCTGCTCCCCTCTGCATGTGCAAGGTCATGGGATGATGTCAGGAAAGCACAACCTAGGCTGACGACGGAACTACAGGTTCATGTTAAAGGGATCAATTAAAGGGCAGGTTGTGATCCACACTTTTAATTGCATACTTTTGGTGTGGTGCAACCACTGGTAACCGGCTGAACATATTTAAACCCACCGGAACGGTCTATTTAAAGCATAACTACACTTTTAAACAGACTCTGATTGTATCATTAACTTCAAAATTGCATAAATGCTGACATTTTCTTGTTTTAAACTAAACCGATCTTTGGTTGTATCAACACATTAATGGCTCGTTCCAAGAATTTTGAAGGCTTAATTTACATTAAAGGCTCTGCTGTGCAAAACCATGTTCGTATAGGACAGTTGTTTCCTGTTGGTTTGTTGACTAGAAAATAACATGATTTCGGTGCTTCAGTGAAGCCTGTCTAACACGTCCACCGCCGGCTGGAGCTCAGAACAAACCAAACATTTAGCTCCAAACTCACACACAGGTGATTATCATTCAGCATCACTCTTTCAGATTTCTCCCAGGCAATTAATAGCAGCAGGCACCTCCGTCCTACAAATTATACCTATAAATCAATCCAACATAACCTGCATGTTTATGAAGAGCTTGTGCAGACATTTCAGACGGAATGAACGATTATGAGCGGGGATGTTTTCCTTGTCTCTCTAAGCTGTCTCCCCGGCACTGCAGAGGGCCAGCGGTCCCCCGGATCGTAGGTGGCTGAGGCGAATGATCAAGAATGTAATGAGCAAATGGCCTGAGAAGCCCATTAGCTCCTGAGAATAAGATAAATGCAGGTAGGAAGGGACATCTGCATTGCTCAGCCGCCGTGACAGCCGCGCATCTCTCAAGTGAGGCGGGGTAATGTGAATGTATCGCTACACGGGAGCTTGACTGTTTCATAAATGAAGTTGTCTAATGCCCGCAGCCGTCTCCCTGAGTCATTAGCCTCCGGTTTCCATCAGGTTGGGTCCAACAGCCTCAGATCTCACCGAAGATGTAAAAGTGGACATTTTAATATCACGCTTGAAGGGTCTTCATGTACAACAGTTTGCTTTCAACTTGAGTAATCGCACACAGATGTCATTAGTGTTACACTTCATTACAGGTCAAGTCATTTTCTTATGTAATCACTGACAAGGCTTGACAGCAGGTGTCACTTATAGATTCTGGATGAACCGGTGAAAACCTGTTAAAGGATCCGCATAAAAAATGCAGGGCAGCATTCCCTCACACAAATGGCTGCGATCGTTTGTTTTAATCCAATGGGAGAGGTGTCTGGATGCTGCCGGGTGGCGGAATAATTCTGCATGCTCGGCTGTGGGTTGGGATGCACGGGAGGGTTGTCTTTTGAAAGCAAAGCGTGGTGGTGAGCAGGTGAAGAGAGGGAGGAGTGAGGAGACTCTGGAGAGCAGCACTAACAGTGATGGATCGTTCATAAGGGGGAGGCTGGGATACACAAAGCTCTGCCTCCTGCATGACGGCAGTGTGAAGAATTAACAGCTGCACCAGATTAGAGCAGCGTTCCTGCTTTGTTCCTGTTGTCTCTGACTAGCAGGTACCCAGGTTTGCAACCCTGAGCTGATGCAGGTGAGACGCAAAGATGGATGACCAGATCCTTATCCACCCCGCAGAGGAAGCAGAGGAGTGTCGCAATGACTGAGCATCAATTCCCCTGTTCCACCCACTTGAAACTGCGCTGTGCTTGCACTCACACAGGTCTGAAATGAGCTTTTTGGACACCTGTGCTACGCTGAGCTGACAGCACTGCGGGTGAAACCTGCCGCCACCGCGGCTGCGCGACACAAGAAATGTCAGACTTAAAAGAGTGTTTGAATTTCAGAAGTACGGGATGAATGTCGCCGCCCGACTTGGATAATAGACCAATCAAAGATTCATGAGCCCCTGTATCAACCCGAGGGGCAGAGTTTGCGCGGCTGACCTTAAAAGCGGTGTGAGAAGCATCGCAGTATTCCGTCAGGGGGACAAGGACCCGTCCGTGGACATGACCTCAACGCCCCCGCGGCGAGAGCTGCCAGCCTGAGATCACGGACACGCCTGAGCATGCGCAAACACACACACACACACACACACACACACACACACACACACACACACACACACACACACACACACACACACACAACCGGGACACACTCTTTCCTGTGTCTGTAAGGGGCGGGCGTGTGTGGGTTGGTTCGGCGACAAGCCTTTATTTTGACATCTAGTCTGTTAAACCAAGCCCCCTTTCCTAAAAAAGCAATCTCGTTCCTTGATTGTCTTCCAGCACCCTGCGTCTGAAATCTGACTGCCATCTGGTCAGTGGGAAGTGAGAAAAAAAACAGACAAGATATCTGGATGACTTACCAACATGTCACTTGTTTATTTCTCTTCTAAAAGATGAGGCTTAAAATAATAATAATAATAATAATAATAATAAAATAAAGCTTAACTACCTGACCTGCTGAGCAGGAAAAAGGCCAGCTGCAGCCAGCCATTGATTTAACACTTAAAAATTAATTTCTATTTACATAAATGGCTTATTTCTACTTTTACTTCCCTGTTAGAGGCCTCTTGACTCAGACTCAGGAATCCAGCAAAAATCCATTTTAGCTTAATAAACATGGAAGAAGAAAAAAAACTCAGATGACAAATTAAAACTCGGGATCTAAAAAACTTCTCCTATAGCTTACGTCAACCGTCGCAAACCTAAAAGTGCTTCAGCTTTGAGAGGATGAAAAAAAATTCCAGTTTGTGATGAAATCACGGAGGTCAAAAGTGAGTCCCGGTGTCCCAGCGACTCACATGCCGGTGGAGATCCCAGCCAGCAGCTTAGCAGTGTTGACAATTAGGATTCCAGGAGGATTGTGACAGATCATTCGGCGGAGAGGCTCTTTCAGAGGAGCGTTAAATCCAATCATCCACCGCCACCTCTGTCATCACGTTCCAAGCTTCCACTTCCCACTGCAGCTTTGGCTATGAAACCAGCTCTCTGAAGATGGGACCGGGCATGTGCAGCCACGAAAGCGGGAAATAAAAGAAATGAGTACTTACTGATCAAGGTCAAGGTGTTTAAATAAAGAAAATAATCCGTGATGGAGTCGTGGATCTAGCAAACCCTCCTTTGTAAATCCGTTAAAGACTGAATCTCATCAGACTTGACTTTGATCCGCTCCACTTTGATATTTCAGTGAGCAGTGGTAGGAAGCTAATTTGATTAATACATTTTGATTCATCAGCCGATTAAAATCGGGAAGAACTAAGTGCAGGCTGCTATCTCACACACCATCTATCCCAGTTGTTTCATGCCAGTCACTACTGGTGCAGCCTGTTATCTGCAACTCTGAATCTGAAATTGACTTCTTTCATGGGGATTTTTTCTTTCTTTAGATCACACATCCTTCTCTGCTAACAGGAGTGAGCAGCTGAAGTCCTCATGAGACACACTGGTCAGGCTGGCATCTGTTGAGCGTGCACATGCTAACCTCACTATTTTATGCTGTTTTAGACACGAAAAGGCGATATTCATCAGGGACAAAACATCAAGGTCGGCTCATTTCAGCCTGCCAGTTGGTCTCTCCAAACCTGCCCCCTGCATTGTCCGTTCTCAGCACGTCTTTCATAATTCTAGCAATGCAGCTTTTTCGTGTGACCTTCAGCAACCATCCTATCACACATCCGACTCCCTATCAGTGCTTCCAGGAGTAATTCCCCAGCTCACTTTCACAGCTCAATGGTCTCTATATCATAGACAAGCCCTCCAAACCTGGGAGACCAAAAGCTATCAATTATTCTAAAACTACAACACTGTCACTAACTATGCCAATCAAAAGTTGGTAATGACGGGGAGAGGCATTCAAACCAGAACAGGTGGCAAGGTCAGGAGGGATTAGACTGGTGTGGTGCTTACAAATGGAACATGCAAGAAATACTGCAATAAATGTTGTCGTCGTACCGTGTGAACGGAGTCAAAGCGAGAGTGGGGCAGTCAAGGGTAACTTTGTTAGCACCTTTGTTAAAGGTCCAACATGTAGCCGTCAATGTGGCAAGCATGTTAAACACCACCTGACTGGAGTTTGCAACGTAACTAAATGCTCCTGCTAAATCATCTGTGGCTGTCTGAAATAGGCCAAGAGGTAATAGTGAAAGAGGAAAGTCAAATTAACTGGTTATAGCAGAACAAATTGGCTAAAGCAGGCGGTTGTAGTTGCACAGAGTTATTAAATCGGGGAGAGAGGCCCTAAACTGACTGGTTATAGTGCAAAAGAGGCTAAAGGGACTATAGAGGATATATTGTAGTGGGTAGAGAGGTAGTAAAAGTGCTATATGATGCTAATATAAAACAAAAAACATATTATTGGGGGTTTTCTTAAAATTCTGGTTCTTTTACATCAAAAAAGGTGTGTAAAGTGGTGCACCCCCGTCTCTGGGCTTGATGTGAAAGATGAAGCCCCAGCCGAGGATGAGAGGGTGACAGAGTGGACACAGCATTAAAATCTTATCTGGGAACATGACACAGGGTGGAGGTGATGAAGCCTTACACTGGTCTGCTGAGAAAGGCTCCATTTGTTACGAATCACGACGTGGAGCAAATGGAGCAATCCTCTGCAACAATACGCTCCTCTGTACCTTCTCCACAAGGCTGAGGGAGCACAATATTCATCGCTGCTGACAGTTAAATAATAGATGTACCCAAAAAAAAAAAAAGTAATTTTCCTCCTGAACTCCATCATGCTCACACAACTATGAATTCTGAATCTCCAGGAAATGGATTATCTTGGCTGCATGTCATAGAGGCATACTAACAAGTGACATGAAGATATACATTTGGCCGTGTGTGCGCATGTGTGTGAAGACTGCAAGATTCATAGTGAGAGCTGCAGAAGAGGTCTTGAGGGTGGTTATGTCTGAGCCCTTATAAAAAATTTAGTTTGTAAAAACAGGAAAGCAAAGGCTATTCACTTCTGTGCCAACAGGCATCATGAATCTGACCACCAAACAAGAAAAGACAAATGCAGAGCGCAGCGGTTGCTGCACGTACAGATAAACAACGGTGGACCAACTGCTGGGATGGAGGGAAACTCTGTGTGTTACCAGGTCTTTGCACTATTGATAACCCAAACACAGCCATGGTGTGGGGTTTGGTCAGTGTCTATTTAAATATTAAGTATATACTGTGAATCCTGGAGAGAGAACGGTGTCAGACAGCCGTCGAGTATCGTCCAAGCCTCTGGCGGGGCTGCAGCGCGTACCACTGCAGTGGGACGCTCAGGGGAGATACGCTGCAAGGCTCCGGGCGTCAGAAGCACAATAAATGAACATGATCTCCAACATGATCCCTAAACACCGGGTGTCATTCCCGATGTTCGGCGGCGCGTCTCTGGCTACTGCCTCCGAGCACAACATCTGCAACGCTGCCTCTCTTGGGTTCGCACAGCAAAGACCGATGGGATTAAGAGCGGGCGAGCTGATAGGGCTGCTCTGATGCTATCGCTCTGATATACATCATTACGGGTGGGGAGGGGGGATCCTGCAGGTGCCGGGATTAGCCCCTTTGGATTTCCACTGCAGGTGATAAGGAGGAGAAGAGGCTGGCAGAACTATACAACATAATGGCGAGATGGGAGCGCAGAGATAGGAGGGAGCCAAAGGGATGCGCTGGCAGGTGAAATACATGTGGTCGGAAAAACTGAGCACTCAAGTATGGGTAACTAAACAATAGCTACAGGGAAGGACAAGTTTGAGATAGGTGAACACTGCAGACCGGCCGCACAGACCACACTGATGAAATGCAGCAAAGCAGATGTGAGAGATTGCTTTGTATGCGTCCCACAGTGCAGCTGAAACTCAGCCTCCACAGATTTGTCAAAGGCAATAGGCTGAAGGTTATCATGTGGAGTGCAACAAAAATGCCCATGAAACATGCATGCCGAGGCGTCAGCTGGTGTCAAAGCATCATAAGCAAGGATTTCCAGATGAAGTTGCGTCAGCGTATCACGGAGTTTGACTCTGAACGTTCACCCTGGAACTGCACAACACCCTTAAAGGCCAGAGGAAGTCCTCTCTCTTCTCCATACAGACATTGATAAACCATATAGAATAATCCCTCACGTATAGCTCTGGCAAAGGCACCTCAGCACCCTCTCGCTCACATATCAAACATGTATTCCCTCAGCGTTCCAAATCCCAGCTTAACCCTCACCCTGCAGAACCAGGAAGCTAGTTATCGCCATGGCTTTGACATTTGCATGCACACCCTCTCTCATTTGGGCGATCTCCTTAAGAGTCAGGGATGATAAAAGCTTTCCTCTCTTCCATCCCTGACTTTCAGTCATCCTTCCTCTGCCCGGACCAGCCTGTCTGGAACCGCGAATCGGAGATGAAATGCTCCATTCTCTTTCCTTTTCTTTTCCTTCTCTATCATTCCACAAAGCCCCGCCTGCCATTTCTCTTTTCCTCGGTCATTCCTGTTTCTGAGTTTACTCCTGCTGACCCTTGAGAAACAGCTGCTGCTTTGTACAGAAAACACCATGTTCACTGCTTTTCCTGATGCACGCCCACCTCTTCAACGTCATTATAATTGTAACAGTTTGCTGATAGTGATATCCTTCTATACTAGGTGGACATCTAGAGCGCAACACAAATATCTCGCTCTCTTTTTAACAAACAGCCCGAGCATAAAGAAACGTAGACGGGCAGACTCAGACATCGCTCTAATTCTAATTCTCCATTCTGTGTTTATACGTCTGTCTATGGCTGTAGAGCCGGAGGCTAAAAATATATTCCCATAACGTCAAGAAAATACTTTGATAATGTAATTACACCACTCTGTGGAGGGCTAAGGAACAGGGGGGGGGAGGGGCTGAGAGCACGAAGGGCGCTATAGCCGTGGATTATGAGAGAACGTGATAATAAAAGGAAATTA
Organism: Arothron firmamentum; assembly: GCA_016586285.1. Taxonomy (NCBI): domain Eukaryota; kingdom Metazoa; phylum Chordata; class Actinopteri; order Tetraodontiformes; family Tetraodontidae; genus Arothron; species Arothron firmamentum. The sequence continues at coordinate 262,895 of BJFM01001407.1, forward strand.
TAGGACACTCAAAAGATTATGCTAACAAGCCTCAATCTGCATTCCTTTTAGGTTTCATGAAAGAAAGCTTTGACTGAGTGGGGAGAAAGATGCAAATGTGGTGTTTTGGGGGCCCAAGTTTGTGCTGAAGGTGAAAAAGGTGTAATTTTAACGACGGTTAACTGAGTTTCTCTGCTGAATCAATGCCATGTCCACCAACGCCTTCATTTTAAAGCACCAAATGAGGTCAAGCCTCCAGTTTTCACCTGCTGTATATTTTTAATGCCTGACTTTAACATTATACTCAAATCAACACCATCTTTCAACCATTAGCACCTAATTGCCCCTTTACTGTTTTTTCTTTTCATACTTGAGCACCATTTGGGAGCAGTGATATTGGGCACCGCATCATTAAGGTTGTTTTCACATAACAGAGTATTCTAGAGAATAAAACTCCCATTTTGCAGAGAAAAGAGCATCAAAATGCTGCGCACACCCACACAACAGTCAACACAGCGATCACTGGTGCAGAGTGAACATAAGCATCTTTGACCTCTTTGACCTTTACGTTGCGGTCAGGTGAAGGGGAAAAGGGGAAACGAGTAAGGTTTGGCGGATTAGCGCCTCTGTGTTGGAAAGGGGAACCGGTCCAGGATCCTCATCATACTGACAGCAGATTAGTGCTCGGCGGTGCCAGAGCAGACGGTGCAAGATTAACTCTGATGTGCGATTCCACACAGAGCAGCCGCTGGATATATCAGCTCCCTCCACCAAATGGCCCCTTAACTCTGAGTCTGCAGCCTATCTTGGCTTTGCAGACAAAGGCTGCATAAAGTGACATGGAGCAAACCATCAGCTCCTGTTTGTGTTTTTGAGTAGATTTGATTAACTTCATTGATCCTGTAAACTGCAGCGCTCAGCAGATGGCTCAGAGGGATTGAATCCATCAGGATAATTCAGCCATGTTTAATAAATAGAAAGAAATATGAGCAAAAGTTTGTCGTTAAGGGTAAGTGTGTGAGGGAGCTGTCATAAAAGCATAGTTAGCCTGCTTTCTTTTGTTGTGTTACAAGAGACATGGCGGTCAGAAGGAGTTCTCAGTCGTGTGTAGTATCGTCTGTAGTGATTAATCAGTTACAGGAAGATTTAAGGGTTTTCCTGAACACACCGATGAGCTCGTACTAACAAATCTGACGCAGTGGCTCTGAAGGAGCTTTGTCAAGGGTAAGGAAGCACTAATTAGTGCATAAACCACCAGAACACTTGTAGCGTTGTCTCTTTGTGTTGTGAGACTAACCTTATCCTCCACACATCCACAGTTTATTTTGGTGGTGAAATGACTGATGCTGTTATTTATCCATACCTTTTTTGTTACAGAAAGACAGCTGGATGGATTTCAGCAGCACTTGGGTGGGAGGAGGCAGGATGGGCCAAGTAAGAAGGCAATAAATCCGAATGCTAATCCAGACAAATTATTAACTGAATGTGTGATTTAACAGTGGTTGTTGGATCTTGTAGGAATTATGTACTCTGACTGCAGCTAATATTTGAGTTTATAATATAATAAGCAAAATAATAGAAAATTGGGGGTTTTTTTCAGTACATTTTGGGATTTACCATCACGCTAAATGTTACAGGGATTAATATAACTCTGCCTCTACTTGGGTTCATTTTATTTGTCACCAACCTTTCTGGAACTGCTATTACAAATCACCCAAGTATCCCATTTTTTCCAGACTTTAAAGCCCTAAATGTAAATATAAATATAATTGAAAGTCTTCATCACACTTTCCCCGACCCAGCAGCTTGTCACAACAATTAAAAGATAAAGTTGACTCAATTTCCTGCTGCAAAAACCAACATTTTCTCTTTGAGGCTGTGCAAATGTTTTTATATCAAATTGACTGATTCCGCATGTCAGCGCATCTGTCGCCATGACAACTAAGAAAACTCTATAACCTCTTACTATACAGATCATTTCAAGGTCAAGAATAACCTTCAACCGGTTAATTCTTGAGACATTTCCAGCTTTTAGTTAAATAAGGAAGAACTGATGCATAAAGAGAAAAGTTGAGTTTCAAATGTTAATAGTATCAGGTTTTTAAACCAAACAGGTCGAGTCCTGTACGCTCTAATTCTCTGCCTGTCCTCACTGAGTCTCACTGAAAAAAACTAAGCAGCTACTGAATTCAATAGAGATGCCTTCAAATTATTTCTCACTCTGTAGCAACAGAAGGATCTTTTTGAAAGAATGCTTTTGAAATAAACATCAAAGTAGAAATTCCAGTCATTTAATTTAAAAAAAAAAAGAAAAAAAGAAAAAAAAAAAAAGCACAGCAAAGCCTTCAAAATCTCACAGCAAAGCTGACGGGGCTAGCGAGGGCTGGGATGAGACGGCGAGTGTTGTGAAGCGTAAAAATGTTCTGAGCGCTCGAGACAGTGTGGACCGCAGCCAGGCTGGTGACAACAGTCAGTCCAGATAACAGCAGGCTCCGGGAACCGGCGAGAACCTGTGGGAAGCGCCGGGACGAGCCGCATCCCTTCCAGCAGCTGCAGCCTGGCCCCCGGGGCGGGGACGGGCTGCTGGCCGCGGCCACATCCGCCGTCCTCGCACCTGCAGAGCTGGGGGACGTCATTAATTCCCCATCTAGCTCAATGAGTCTTCTGCTGTCAAATCAAAAACTGAAAATCACAGAGGGGGTGAAAAACAACTCCAGGGCGAGGGCAGAACAACAACTACAACGACAACAAAAGGTCATTTTGTCGATGGAAATTGGTCTTGCAACCGAGCAATCTATCAGTCATCAACAGGGGTTATTGCTGTGTCTGCGTTTAGAGTTCACCTGACCCCAGACCAGCGGGGGAAGTATGAGTGGAGGAAGACACGACTCCCATAATTTATAACTTCATCATCGGAGGAGGACAGGCCCGGTGAATGATGATGCTGAAACTCTGGCGGGTGAAGGCACGGTTCCGGCTCCGGTTCCGGCTGCACCGCAGACGCCACAGCCCAGCGTAAGCGTTAACAATCGCGAGTGAATGAAGGTTATTCATTTTAATCACACCGCTGCATGCCCTCCCTCTCGCTGTCCCAGGGGGTTTCTATATTTAAGCACTTTTTTCATTTCTTCTCCTTTTTTCTGTCCTGGCTGATGGCAAAGCAATTGCTTTGTGGGATGTCTGCCCTTGAAGATTCAGACAACAGAAGGAGATATTTATACGATGGAGCAATCTGTATTATATTTAACACTTTCCTCTGTGATTGCGAAGAAATTAAATCACACTACCTGCTATTAAACTGAACGCGTGGGTGGTTGCGGGTGGGTTTTAACACGTTTGCCCTGTAAAACAGAAGCAATGTTGGTTTTGTTCCCGCTCTCTAAGATTAGCCGTCTGTCCTGAGGGACCAGGGAAGCTTCGGAACAGTCGTTTCCCATCTCTCCCGTTCACCTGCTTCCTAATTGGACTTTTCCATCTGGCGAGGGCCGCAAATTGTCTTCTGGGAATGCTACAGCTAAAATATCATATCGAACGCAACAAAGGCATGGCGGACAGTCATCCTGGAAAGCATCCGTGCCAGGGACCGATAGTCAGTCTGTGCATATGTGCCTCTGTGAGGGACAATAAAGTCCAGCAGCATGGAGACAGACACCCAGCGCACAGAAAACTCGGATCTAACTCCGGCACGGATGGCTATATTTGGAAAAATAATCTATCTGCAACCCAGCATATCTGTCAGTAGCGCCTGACACACTTTAATAAGAATTACTTCACCAGATGACAACGCTGATGGGTGGCTGGACGACTGTGTCAGTCCTATTGACTGTGTGTCATCCTGACAAATGTCTTACCTCTGCAGTCCCTGAAGGTGTCGAGTAAACAGAGGTGATTTTTTTTTGTTTTGTTTTAAGTCTGAAAACTTCTGTGGATTCTCTTTCAATTCGGCCTCGCCGTCGTTAATGACATGGGAAATTGCGTTCGGCGAGCTCATGGCTCTTTACATCCCATTGACTGGGGGTTGAATACTCAGGAGTGAGCGCTGGGATGGGTGGTGGTGTATCTGTGGTGATGATTACAGCCCATTAACTTTGATGGATGCAATTTTGCAGAAAAGGCGATGGGAGTTGGAACGATGGGCGACGTAGTAGTTTCCTGTCAAGACCAAGTGAGGAATTGAATCACAAAATTGTGAGGAAGAGACCCTGGAACACTTAACTCTAAAAATATTCATACAAAATTGACTTTGGGATCAGAATGAGACCGCTTCACCTTGGGAGGTCATTGCACAGATAATGTTGGATCTATCCCTGAATGTTCACGCATGAATCCGTGACCTCCAGAAGACAAGCGTGGACCAAAGTCCACAGAGTCCACAGAACATGGCACCACAACTCACCTGAACCGGTTGGCTAGTGGCACATTTTTGCACATCTTTGCCTTGTGGCTTAAAAAGACACACACACACACACACACACACACACACACACACACACACACACACACACACACACACACACACACACACACACACACACACACACACACACACACACAGTTCCTCTGTGGTCAGTGTGTAGAGACGAGGACAGGCATGCCAGAAATCTAACTCCTAAGCTCCTTCACAGGGATTATGGACAACCGGGGAAAACACAAATCATCATCAGCTGTTTACGTTTTTTTGACTAATACCTTGAAAAAGGAAGCAAAAATCCGCAAATAGAAATGGAATCCTTCGGGAATCTGAATACGTCAGTGTAGGATGGACATGAATGCCGCAAATCTTTGAGGATGGAAATGAAACCCCCAAAAAAGCTCACCTACAGCATTTGTCCCATTTACAGCTTTAAATTTTTTATCCTGCTTTGCCGCTGAACATGGAAAATTTGCCTCATGTCCTTCATTTCTTTAGGCTGTAACAGGAATATTAAAAGGCTTGCTGTGCTTTTTGATGCCATCTTGGTTTAAGGTTTCAAGTGTGATTTATCACACAGGTAAGAGAGATTGCGCTGACTACTAGCACACCTGAAGGTGCCAGACAGCCTAAAGGTGGGTGTTTTGGCTAGAAACAGATGCCCTGGCTCTGCGATGGAGATGGATGTTCTCATAGAAACAATATGGAGACATTGTTCTATTACTGGATCTGGGGGAAATTTGGGGCGTTGTTGCTTTGTGTAGCTTTACAAATGAAGATCCAAACATCATATTTAGCCACTTTCCACCACAAGGTAAAAGCACTCTAAACTTGAAGTACGACACAATTGCATCAAACGCGTTTCAGCATTTGATATGTTGTTAGAAGTAATAGCCTTGGATATTTTTAGGTCATGCGGCTACCTGAGCAGATTGTAGTTCCTCCTGACAGCAGTTAAAATTAGACATTTTTAAGATGCACCACTCAAGGGTTTGAGCTGAATGTTAATCTCTGCATGCTAACAGCCGGAGAATACTAAACTGCTCACTAGTAATAAGGAAGTGCAATGTTTACTGTACTTCAGGATGGTTTCTAATGAGCAGCAGAAACAGGGTGCAGGTAAGACGGGTGAAATATCCTGGACTAAATAAAAAAAATATATAAATAAGGAGATTAAATCTTTTTTTTTTTTTTAGCAATGTAGAAAAATAGGTCATAAAAGATGAATTAACAGTATGAAGGAAAAATCCACAACTGTTCCTCCTAAATTTCAAACATCTTTCTCACAAATGGTTGCCCAAAATTTCACGACTGTCTGTCAAAAAGATTGGTAATTCTCTTTTCGGAAAATGAAATGAAAATCTATTAAAAGTTGTAGACTTTATTCATTGTGGAGGAAAGTTTTAGGTGTCAGAAACACATTTCCAATTGCAGCAAACTCACCATTATGACAAAAAAAAACTAAAAAAAAACCCCACTGCCTGCTCATGCAGAAGCCCGGAGACCACCATGCTTTATCAATCTGAAGTAGTAAATTACACAGAAAAACAGCCAAAAGCTGGACACTGATATGTGGGGCCCTCAGCCTGTCATGTGACTGCTCTGAATTTACAGGGGCCAAGCTAAAAGCATCATCACCATTTCTTTTTGCAGAGATTGAACGTTCAACACTTGTTGAGACTGTGGCAGGGGAGTGTGGATTTAACACTGCAATCATTGTTTAAGACCAGAATTTGTGGTAATCCAATTGCATCACATTATGATGTGTAATTGGAATTGGAAAACACCCATTGGCCAACAGGAAGTTGCAGAAAACTGCTGCAGTGGTCTCCACCCCCAATCCCACTGCAGCGCTGCTGGTCAGCCCACTAACAAACATCTATTTGTAGTGTTTTTATGATGTTGGATGCTAATTAGCAGGAGGGATCCGTTAAAAATATCTGAAGCTGTGGCCCTGTCAGAAAGTTGGTCCTTAAAACACCATCAATCCATCTGGGACCACATGATGACAGTGACAAAGATTAAAGCGGTGGAAAATAATAAGACTGTGGTGGCGACAGAGACGCACACATGCGTGAGGAGCTGGATGAAAGGGTGAAAGGGAAACATGCAGCCCCAGAGCACATGCCCTGGTTGGTTTCTGTTTGACCAAATGGCCTACATTAGGTGATATATTCGGCTATTTATAGAAGCTGGAGCAGGCAGGAAACAGCTGCCATGCGTCAGGGTGACAGGCTGACATCCTCCTTCTCAGCAGGACCTCCCTGCCAGGCAGATAGAGAGGAAGCTCTTTATACCTAAGCTGAAACGGGACACAGCCTCTTATCATTCATGCAGCATAGAGAAACTAATAATCCACGCACCCTGTGGCAAAGACTCCACAATGAAACTGGGTTAACGGTGGCCAGAATGGGCAGCCCAGTGTGGAGCCGCACTCTCTGCACTCTACAGAGATCCGCGCTCGGCTTTTACAGCAAACATTGCTGGTTTCATTAAAGCGGAATCAGTATTGATCACGAGGGGCTTTTATTGTGGTATGCTGGCACGAGATTCATCAGGACGTACGGAGGAGCAGAGCCTTAAGCCGAGCAATGGTCTGAATCAATATTCATGATTTCGCCATGAAGCCTCTCACGTTCCGGCATAATGAACGGAGCTGCAAACCCGGTTTCAATTAAAGCGCGGGCATCAAAGTCCCACCGTCTTTGAGGCTGATGACAAACTGTAGTTTCTGTTTATGGCTGCAAACATGAAAGCGATATCCTATATCATATCACGCCGCATCAGCGTTACGTAACCCTGCATGTTCTTCTCTGCCGCACTCACACCAGAGACTGATGATGGCTGCTAGCTAGAATCTCTGAAGCTCTGCTGATCACAGATGTTGGTCTGTTGGCTGAGGGGCATTTTTGATAAAGAGACAAATGTCGGGGGAAGAGATGCCACAGTCTGGTATCACAAAAGACTGGCATTGTTTCAGGAATCTGCATTTACCACGCGGTCCCATGGACAGGATAGGAAAAGAGGGGGAGCAGAGGGCAAACCAGCTCCTATAAACTGCTCTCAATGACAGATGGGGCTATCATCGCTTTACTACACCTGTGCTGCAGATATGGAGGTCAGCCATGGTGCTCTGGGTCTGGGAATTGCAGCATAATGAAGGGTATAGGTCAATGTTTACCATAGTGATAGTGGCATCTAAAAATAGTCGGACAACTGTTTCTCCTTCAACCGGAACTCATTACATGAAGATGCGTGGATGGATCTGATGCTCAAACACGAGTGCACGGCGCTCCTGTGAGCCCAGTCCAAACGTGACGCAATGGAAACCAGTACAGAGTCAGTCACTGGCCTATTTTAACTGCATCATTCATTTAAAAAGCAGTGTGACCGTGATGGAATCGGGTCTCTCCTGTGTTGTTTCACGGGTGATGATTAGTTTCCTGACCTTACAGTGGAGTAATGAGCATGAAGGGAACTGGGCTGTTCTCGAACTTGAGACCACATATCTGCAGTCGGGGTGGGCGTAGATTTTAAAGTGAGAAGCAACTGAAAGAGATATGTCTAGAGTTAAGCACGGGGCTGTGGGGAAAAAACAATCCTGACATAATGGATCTCAAGAAAGCCAGCTAATCTGATTGCTAGGTTTCTTCCCTTTCTCATAAAAATGAGCTACGTAAACACTGTGGATCCTGCTCTGGCCACACTTCTCGCCTTATTTAAGGGCAAAATCAGCCCATTGAGTCAGTTTGATCCAAGCTGTCATTCAAGTGTTTGCTCACTGCTGCACGCAGTAAGACCAGTTTAGCTGTGAACATGACAACACTAATAGTAAACCGAGAGACCAGGAGGAGGACTCTGCAGAGGCGAAGACTATGATGAAGGCCGCTGAAATACAGCAGTCAGGAGAGAAAACTGTAACAAATGTGCAGGAAAATGTAGACTTTGGTTTGGTGGGAACAGACGAACACGAAGGAGAAACCTGCTGAAGCTGTATTTGCATGTTGGAAGGTAACACAAGTCTCCTCACAGGCACGTTTACTGGCACACACTCAATCTCTTCTACAAGTACTACTGGAAGCAATCATCATTGATCATCATCACATGCTGAGGAAGTGGTGAATTTACACCAGTTTCCTTTTTTGAAGAAATCTTTGCACTTTATGGGCTTTTCTTCCTCTTTGTCTTCAAGCAAAACCACAGTGAGAACTCTGCTCTCACAGCTGCTCCAGCTGTTTTCTCACCGACTCTCAGATAAGCAATTCTTTGAGTGGTAGCTTTGATAGCTCTGCATCTGCCGATTGACCCACGAGCACAAATTTTTGGATGGGGCTATGGAGCAGATCAGCCAGAGGATAAGGCTGCGGAGCTGTGTGGATCTGAGCTTCCCGCTCGATTTCCAGAAGTTACAGATTGCATCTTTGGGTCTGAGATCCTCGCCAAACTGGGGTTCGCACTGGTTTCACTGATTACTGCCAGATAACTCGATATTTCACAAGCTGCACTGTTTCCTCGCAGCGAGAGGTGACTGCGTTAGTCCCGGGTCTGATTCCCGGCTGGGTGTTGAGCGGCTTCCTTCTCCTCCGATATTCTAATGACATGCAAGTCAGTAATCTTCTACATTAAGTGATGAACTTGATCTCACTGGGGTGTAGCCGCCCCTGCTGGGACAGACTCCAGTCCCATTTACAAGCCCGTATAGAATAAATGGTGGCAGATAATGAATGGATGTTTCCTTTCAACATTGGCTCATTTGCAACAAAGAATTTTAGGCTTTTCCCTAATGTTTCCCAGTCCCTAACCTGTGGGGTAAAAAGTGTGACAAATTCCCCCGAAAAATCCAATAATAAGGCTTACGTGCATGATTTTGGTTTCAGTTTCAGTTCTTGATATGAAGGAACTCAGAGAATCTATTTCCATTGTCAAAAATATTGCCTCTTATTCTATGCCTCAGTAAATTGGGAGAAACAAAGGAGAGACCCATCCAAGCTTCAGCTTCCCTCAGTTTGACAGAGGAAGATTCACAGGACTACAAACGTGGCTGGCAGCTGAATTTAAATCATTCATTTCTTCCTTGTTTTTGTCAACACTATGGTCTAAACCTTAAGCAACAGTTGAATATAAATGCAGCTGTCCTGTTTTATTCTCTTTTTACAGGGGGTAGTTATGCACGAAAATTTTTGTGCGAACCTTCTGGTTTTGCAGGGTGTTCTCGGGCGGACGTAGTCATGGCAACATTCTGCAAAGCAAAATACAGTCAAATGTAAAGAAGAAATTAACAAAAGCCTTTGCTATAGCATGGAAACTAAGTGGTGCTGTTCATCGCTCGTGTCAGCACGTAAAAGCTTGCACACCTGTTGGAGACATTAACAGAAGGGATTAGTGCTCAGAGCCCTTCCTCCTTTAGATCCTGTCGTGATAATTGCATGGATGCGATGCGACAAGAATCCACTTTGACTGGGCTACTGTTATACAAATGAAGTGATGAGAAAGCATTATGTGTGTCGGCATAGCAATCTTCATGCCCAGACAAGCCATTTTCATCTCTATGTAAATGCTCCATATGTAAATAAGCTGTGCAGCACTCGAGGAGGAGATAGCCGGTGGGCTTATGCTGATCATTTGGATCTAGTGCATCTGACAACATATCAACTTTTAAAATCTGACAACAGGCAGATGATAGGAAATTCCAGCAAATTTCATTCATCTTCGGGAAGCAGGGAGAGAGCTTCTGGGCCGTGATCTGATTGGATGGAAGTGGAGCCGGGCAGAGCAAACGGTTTCTTACCACAATAAAATTGAAGTGGTGTGTTTTTCTCACATATCTCCTCTTTTCCTGTTGCACTGATGCTGCATTCATTCAGAGCAACTTTAATCTTGTTCTAGAAGATTCCATTAATCTTTGAGGTTGCTTGCAATACAAAGAAGATAAAAAATGCTGAGTGGTGTGGAAAAAAACCCACTGATGGCATATTTTATGTTGTAACACTATGTTAGCAAGGACTGAGTGCAGAACATGCTAGTCTATTTCCCTGCTTAATGCAGTACATTCAGAGTGACTTAATGGATCCC
>BJFM01001408.1:1465-61024 GCA_016586285.1 Arothron firmamentum
GAGAGAGAGAGAGAGAGAGAGAGAGAGAGAGAGAGAGAGAGAGAGAGAGAGAGAGAGAGAGAGAGAGAGAGACTGAAGGGAGGTTTAATGATCACAACTACAGACGCCATCATTATTTTGTCACAAATAACTTGACTGTAATGAACTGAAGAAGCCTTTTGGATGGGAGGCGAGACGTCGTTCAGTTGCTTTCAGTCCGGTTGGCCCTTCACTCAACCTTTACGGGCTTAAATGTAAAGCTACACCTCGGTTGAGGCCAGCCGCCCTTTGACCTTTCCCTCCTCTGTCATTACACCATCACATTTGGAGGATGTCAACAGGGCGAAAACCTTCACCGCACAATGCTGCTCACTTATTTCATTCACGCTGCCTAAAAAAAGCCCCACAAGGCCAGAAGCACGGCTCTGCAGCAGGACGCAGGAGGCTGACGGCAAAGATTCCGAGGCGCTGCGTTTACCGATGCACGCACGCGCGCGCAAGCACGGAGGTGAGTGCAAACGGGCTGGCTGGTGTCACGGAGTGAAACGTCCTCTGATGTCACACATGACACTTAGTCAGCTCATGCTCCATAGTCCAGGACAGTCTCACACACACACACACACACACACACACACACACACACAATATCTTCACCTTAACTGAATGACCAGAGTAACAGGAAAGTGAAGTCTGTGAGAAGCATGTGCAAAAATGAAAGAGTATAAACACCAGAAGAAGAGGAGGAGGAGGAGGAGGAGGAGGAGGAGGAGGAGGAGGAGGAGGAGGAGGAGGAGGAGGAGGAGGAGGAGGGAAAAATGCAGAAGAGAATGTAGAGTCAGGACGAATGCGAGTAGCTGCAAATGAATCACGACGGATGTCAAGCTGGCAGTCGCAGCAGCCAGGAGTGATGGGGGCTGGAGGTGGGGGCTTCTGCTCACTGATTCAGCCTCTCCATCATGTATGTTTAACAGAGCTCACGCTGCACGCACGGCGAGCTGGAGCGGTGATGGACGGGAACACGTGGCAACCAGCGGAGCACGCGGGTCAACGCCAGCCCTGAATTGCGATCATGCTCACCTGAAAGGGCTCGTGTGTGTCAGGAGAGGCATTCAAACACACGCTTATTGTGGTTTCCTTCAAAGGTGACTTCAATCAGCGCTACTTTTGCTTTGTGTGAAAATCCATGTCTGTGTTATAGCCCACAAACACAACAGGAGTGAATGCTGAGCTGCGTTCAGGAAGCACTTCAACAGGAGCTGAGCGGTTTTCACAACTTCCGTTGTTTAAGTCTCAGATGTGCTGCCCAGTTTTATTCATCTGTGTATGTCTGAGGGCTCCTTCTGAGCATTGAAACAGCACGTTTGCCATAAACTACACCAGAACTGTCCTAATACTCCGTGTCTGTACTATCAATATCAGCAGAGCTCATGGTACTGGCTCCTTTTTTTGAACTCCTATGCTTTTCCTCCCCTTGAAGTCTGACCTCTATTTCACAATGGCATGTGGTCTCATTCCTGTCCCTTCAATGGCTCTGTGTGTGTGTGTGTGTGTGTGTGTGTGTGTGTGTGTGTGTGTGTGTGTGTGTGTGTGTGTGTGTGTGTGTGTGTGTGTATGTGTGTGTGTGAGTGAGAGTTTCCCAGACGAGGCCGGATGAGCCGTGCTCTGTCAGGACCAGCTGAACCTAATGTTCAGAGCCTTTGCTCATTGTTCCCACCCTGAACAAACAGCGCTTTTATTTTTGTTTGGCTTCTATGGTTAATTGAGGGAAAAAAAAGAAAGAAAAAAAAAAAAAAGGAAAAGTTAAAAAAAAGTGTCCGGAACTGTCTAAAATAAGACATCAAAGTGCCTAACAAATATACAGTAAGTGTTTTCCAGTAAACCAGGCCAGCGTCTTTGTAACGATTCAAAATGTTTTAAGAGCCAGCGTGAAAGAAGTGGAATGAAAGCAGTTCTGTGCTTCAGACGTGAGTCCTCGCACAAGCGCAGGGCGCGCCTTTGTGAATGCAGATTTCCTGTGGGAGGCCCCTCAAGTCTCTCGCAAAGGGCAGAGTCAATCAGAAGCAGCCGAAGGTCCCCACAGATCGATCTCTGCTTCCTGGAATCCGACGTTTGAGGTGTCTGCGCTCACGTCTCAGCCTCCGCGCAGAGTTGAACATCACCAGGTGCTCTGAGGAGCTGCTGCTACCCCAGTACGGAGGCAGCTGCTGGGCACAAACACCCTGTCGTGCTCTGCATTCTCCCTGAGGGCTCGCGGGCTCTTCACCATGGCGATGGCACGTCACCCTGCTCCGCCTGTGTTTAAATGCATGTCAGCTGCCCTGTTGTCCCTTTTACTTCGCTGCTCTTATCAGTTTGGTCAGAGACCAGATCGATATGGAACACGTATGTTCACACGTGTGTTGGCCCACGTGTCCTGGTGGACACTCTTGGCTGGAGGGACACAGGGCCTAAAGCACGTAGGCCATGTTGACTGTAGCATCTCCCTTAGAAGACGGTCTGTGTGCACTTTATTCTGACATAAATAAAGGTTGAAGCAGGTTCTGGCAAAATTAGTAAGCAAATGTCCATCTGCAGAATTATTAACATTTTTAAACACAACATATAGAACTTTATTGCCAAATGTAACCTCACTGGCAAACGTCCAATAAACGACTAACTAACTAATAAAGGTTACAACAGCCGTCTACGTCGAAATGATGAAAAAGCTTCGGCGCACTTGGGGAATTAGTCGGTCTTAAGAGGCCCAAATCCCCTCAGGAATAAGTGCGCTTGTTGTTTTTTTTTCCTTTAAGCTGAAGAGAGACTAGACCAGGGCTGTTTACCCAGAATATGATGCATTTCATCAAATCACGACAGGGGAAACCATTGATTTGATCCCTGGGCCTCAGCAGAGTCGGGGGAACATCTGCCCAAGCAGTCGTCACACACGGTGTTTTTCCTCTGGGATTCTGGTTCCGAAACCAAGCTTCAGTCTGACAGCGCTGACTTACGGCCTGCCATATTTGTCAGTGACGCCCTCCTATCGGCAGGTGCCAGATCAGTCTGGATGCGGCGTCCGCTGCCGCCATTGTGGAGCAGATCCTGGAAACTTTATCCCCACAGACACGTCTGTGAACCCGCACTTATCACGCGCCGAGGCTAATTATACCTGTCACTCAGGTCTCTTTGTTTCGCTGGGCAAACAACAAAGCGCAATGTGGGGTTTTTTTGTTCGGCAAATACTCCGCCTGCACGCCTACAATAACTACGTCACATTCATTAGACAGCCGTGTTACAAAAACGCCCCACCACAATAGGACTGTAATAGCAAGGGGCACGGGGCTGACCCTCCCGCCACCTTTGTTCTCATCTCACCCGGCAGCTCGTCTGGCTCCGCTTTGGCAGACCAATATCAGAGCGCGTTTCCTGACTCCACCTTTGGAAATGGAGAAAGAATAGAAAATGACAGGTGCTGGGCGAGGCTGCCTCTTTAGTACCGCCATTAATTATGTAGGCTGATGGGTCAGGTATAAATTAAGTGGATGACGTGCTGGTAAAGAGCCAATTAGTGCCGAGCTATTACCTATTTGACCTGGGTCTGAAGAGGGGGACCGACCGCAGTGTGGGAGGATGCACCGTAAAAGCAAACCTCGCTACAGAAGAGAGGGCCAGCGTGACACTGAGGAAGACAAACGGGGAAACAGCGTGGTTGGCTGTTTCCTTGGGTAATCTCCATGGCCACCGTGCGCTCCTCAATCCTCAAAGTCAGTCAGCCTCTCTGACCACCAGCCCTGTGATTAGCGGCCTGCCCGTGGATGGACGCACCGCCCTGACCTCTCACCAATGCTTCCTCCGACAGTCGCCTTTCCCCTCCGCCTCAACTCAAATGGAGGGTCTGTGGTCACAAATGGTCCGGCTCGAGGCACTCAGCTGGGCCCCACTTACGGGAACTGACGCACTGTTGCTATATGTCATGCGCACGAACCCAATGCATTTACAATCCATGTAAGTCACAAAGCACGAATGTGCACAAGACGATCCACCAGCATCGAGGGGAAAAAGGGGGGGAACAGAGAAGAGGTGGATCCCGCATACAAAAATGACTTTAAGTATTATTTAAAGGAATGTTGATTGCATTTCAGGAAAGACAACCATCAAAGGAGTAATATCTTCTACAGAAAAGGACGTGATCTGAAGGGGAAAAAGATCTGTGTTCTGTTGCTCTGCTCTGGAGGCAGCCAAGTCCCGCCTGAGGCACGAGCTGATGTGTAGCTGAACTGCTGGGTTGCTTGTGAATTAAATGCACAAACATGAACGGCTGCTGCTTCAAACAGGGAGAGTGACTGGAAAGGCCTGATTGTTCCCCAGAGCGAGAACATTTCCAGCATCCAAATCTTCTTAAATACATTCTTGATACTTGCATGTAATCACGCTTTCCTCTGTGTGTGTGTGTGTGTGTGTGTGTGTGTGTGTGTGTGTGTGTGTGTGTGTGTGTGTGTGTGTGTGTGTGTGTGTGTGTGTGTGTGTGTGTGTGTGTGTGCTAAGCTCTTTCAGAATGGAGATCAGAGCTTACAGTTCTGCTTGAATGAGACTTGTGGGCTGCAGGTCCAGCCTGTCCTGAGCTGAACTGCTGTTTCAGCTCCACCTGGTGTAAAGAAACCAGTAAGCCTCCACCTGTGATGACTAAAAATAGCTTTGGCTTCACTTAAACATTTTTGTAAGTGACAATAAGCCACTTTTATGTCAACTCAATGATAATGATAATAATAAATAAGCGTCGTTCTCAGTTGGTCTTTTTTAAAGTGGACTGGGTGTTGGGGTTCTGCACGTTTGGGCTTCTGGTGTTTGTTTTGTGTGCTTGTTTCTGGTTTTGTCCACTAGGGGGCGTGGCAGCCTGGGTCCTCGCTGGTGACGGGTGCAGCTGTGGCTCATCAGCAATCAGAGGGGGTAAGAGGCAGCTGCAGCTGAGCACCAGCGGTGGGCGGATGTGTGGCCTGCAGAGCGGTGACGGGCTCGCTCCTCAGCAGCAGGTTTGGCTGTGCTCTCTGGATTTATGACTCCTCTGAGTTTCTGTCCCAGGCTCCAGGATTGCCACGTTCCCTGGGGGGAGGTTTGAGTTCTGTTCTGGATACGCTGCAGTGGAGCAACCCGGAGGTTCTGGACTTTGAGTTTGTGAGGAGCACTGTTTTTCCTCCAGTCGGAGCGTTTGCTGTTTTTGCTCTTTGTACACCCGATTAAGGGCTTTGGTTCTTGGGGCACCTGCTAGTATCTGCGTTTGGGGCCTAAACAAACTGTTCCCTAACTTAACAATCCAACCATGGACCCAGCAGAGACGATGCTTGCTCTGTTTCATCAGGGCTTCCCCATCCTGAGCTCCTTCTCCAGCCTTGACTGTTTTCTGGCTGCTGCCAGGCTGAGCCAGGCTGGAGGTCGCCCTCAGGGACGTTCTGGTGGGAGCGGAAAGAAGACTCCTGCCGTGACCACTCCACTTTCTGCTCGTCCCAGACCTACCGCACCTCCTGGTTTGGCCGAGTCCTGGTTCTTGGGGTGCCTCTCCGGGTCCAGCCAAGCCAGTTCTGGCTCCAGCACAAGCCCAGTCAGCAGCTGCTCCTGCACAGCCCAATCTGGCTTCTGCGCCTGCACCAGCCAAGTCTGACGCTCACACCCGTTCCGAGGACAGCGCCGACGCCATGTCTGAGGTCAGCGCCGACGTCCACTCCGGCTCAGAGGACAGCGCCGACGTCCACGTCAGTTCCCACGCCAGCGTCGACATCCACTCCGGTTCAGAGGACAGCGCCGACATCCACACCGGTTCAGAGGACAGCGCCAATGTCCACTCCGGTTCTGAGGACAGTGCCGATGTCCACGTCAGTTCCCATGCCAGCGCCGACATCCACTCCGGTTCAGAGGTCAGTGCCAACGTCCACTCCGGTTCTGAGGACAGTGCCGACGTCCCCGTCAGTTCCCACGCCAGCGTCGACGTCCACACCGGTTCAGAGGACAGCGCCGACGTCCACACCGGTTCCGAGGACAGCGCCAATGTCCACTCCATGTCGGAGGACAGCGCCGACAACCACACCAGTTCCCACGCCAGTTCCCACACCAGTGCCGATGTCCACTCCGGTTCCGAGGACAGCGCCCATGCCAGTTCCCACGCCAATTCCCATGTCATCCACTCCGGTTCCAAGGACAGCGCCGACGTCCACGTCAGTTCAGAAGACAGCGCTGCCGCCCACGCCCTTTCGGAGGTCAGTGCCGACGTCCACTCTGGTTCTGATGTCGGCGCCAACATCCGTGCTGGTTCCGAGGACAGCGCTGACAGCGCCGGCGTGGGCAGCAGCGCTGTCCTCGGAACCGGCTGACCAAACTCAATCCTCAACGGATTGAGTTTGGTCAGCCTGGAAGGCCCGACAGGGACGATGATCCGGTTCCTAGTTTTCACATCCGATCTAATTTGCGTCTCGTTCCGTCCTTTAATGAGAAAGGTGCGGACAGGTTTTTTGCTCTGGGGGAGTGTGTGGTGGAGTCAGGAGACGGGTCTGAGGCTAACCGTGTGGTGATGCTGCAGTGTGCCCTCATGGGAGAAGCCCAGGAGCCATTTTGTTCTTTGGCAGCTACTCCTGATTCAGAGTCTGCTATGGTGAAACCGGCCGTTCTGAAGACGTTTGAGTTGGTGCCGGAGGCATACAGGAAGCGCTTTAGGACGTGGAAAAGGGGAGACGAGCACACCCATTTAGAGTTTGCTCGGGGTTTGGTTTGTCAGTTTACGTGTTGGCGCAACTCATTAAAGATTACCACCTTTGAAGCTCTATGTGATTTAATTGTTTTGGAGCAACTTAAGGAAACGCTGCCTCTGCGTGTAGCCACGTACGTTGGCGACCGCAAAGATGTCAAGACGGCCCTGGAGGCCGCCGCCTTGGCGGATGAATACGTCATAACTCACAAAGGTGCGTACGAGCTGCGAGCTATGGATGAGGGCTCTCGCCAGGGTTTTAACCGGCGTCCCCGCTCTCCGCCTCTTCCAGTCAGTGGGTCCATGTGAACCTGTTGAAAGCTTATTACGCCCAGGAACCTGTAGACTCGGTAACCCCTAGCCCGGCATTGCCCCTGGGTGCAGGTGTAGCGGTCCCTGCATGTGAGCTGGCAGCACCCGCAGAGGAATGCGTTGGGTTTTCAGATGGCGTTCTGCTACTGGGCCGGTTAAAAACCTCAAACTCTGGCTAGGTTGGATGGCTGGTCAGCACACCTGTTGGACTCTCTGAGACTGGAGCTGGGAGAGCTTTTTAAGAGCTTTCCCTCCATCTGTGGGGACGCTCCCTCACGCACACATTTGGTTGAAGATGATATTGATGTGGGAGAGAGCCTGCCCACACGGCAGCGTTTCTACAGAGTCTCCGTAGATAAAAAGCGTATTTTAGACTCTGAGGTGCAATACATGGTGGAAAATGGCATTGCGGAGCCCGCTGCACCTAGTTGGGCATCACCGTGTTTGCTCGGGGGGAAGCCTGATGGTGCCTACTGGTTTTGTACTGATTATCGTAAAGTGAACAAAGTAACTAAGGCAGACTCTTTCCCTCTCCCGAGGATGGAGGATTGCATTGACCAGGTGGGCTCAGCACGTTTTGTATCCACGTTTGACCTTTTTGAAAGGCTATTGGCAGGTGCCTTTGTATGCTCGTGCACGCGAGGTATCGGCTTTTATAACTCCATCAGGACGGCACTCGTACACAGTGATGAGCTTTGGCTTAAGAAATGCCCCCGCAACCTTTCAGCGGCTTCTGAATAGTGTGGTGGCACCATTAGAGGGTTGTGCGGTCTATATAGCCGGCGTGGTCGTCTATAGCAACTCCTGGCCGGTTCACCTCGCCCGCATTCGTAAGCTGTTTGACCGGTCGGCCTGGGCAGGGCTTTATTGGCTTCGTACACCCAATTAAGGGCTTTCGTTCTCGGAGCACCTGCTAGTATCTGCGTTTGGGGCCTAAACAAACTGTTCCGTAACACTGCGACCGGCTGGCTTGTTCATTATTAAATCTGTATTCATGGATAGACGCATGGAAAAAAGGACCCAAATCCTTACAGACATGTGTGTACCCAAACATTTGAAGGCACAGCGGCGTGCACACAGGCCCAGTACCGTCTCAGGTAGATCAGCCGCCAGTCTTATCTGATGGGCCGGCATATTTCCATCACACAGGATCAGACAAGCTCTTTTTTTTTTTCTTTTAGAGCTAATGGACCAACATCCATCATATGGCCGCCCTCAGGTGGGAGGCTGACTGTAAACCAAGAGGTTTAATGCCTGAGAAGCAGGAATGACTGATGAGGCAGCATCAATTATTTATGATTGTACTCTTCTCCCTCCTCTTCCTCCTTGCTCCCAAGCAACAATTTGCAGGCTGTGTCCAGCCTGCCTCTGCTGGGGCTTTCAGCTTTAACTAGCTGGCATGCTGGCGCACATGCACGATGATTGCATGGGCAAATCTCTAATCCCCCTGTGCTTAATGGGCTCCTTAAACTGGGTATTAGAGGAGCAGCCAAGCCAGGTGATTGTTAGCACTTGGCTCCATGGACACGGGGGGACACACAGATAGGGCCACAACCCCATGACGACGCATGGACCAGTGGGCAAGCCTTCCTGCCAGTAAGGCTTAATAACGTCAGCTCAGTGTTTCCATTAGTCCCAGCGACGTCACGTCTGAGATGGCAGGGTGATGAAGAGCGTGTCTGCCAACGCGCTGATGCGCAGCAACAGTTTAACACCTCTGCCAGAGACGGAGAAGTACGTGGCAGACCTGCTGTGTTTGTGCAATTCATGAGAACACCAGCAGTGTGAGACTGAAAGCGGAGGAAAAACCCGAGTGTTAAAACGAGTGGAGACTGTTTTGTTTGTGAGAGCGGTCTCTGTGGTCCCTACCGGATAGCCTTCTGTTTTCTTCTGGCACCACTTCAGTAGAGCGTTTCTCTTAGAGCCTCCGTACTCTTGAGCCAGTGCAGCCAAGGGGTCTTTTCTTTCCACGCTGCCACCAGGGAAACACAAACCACAGTCATATGGGGGGAAGGGGGGGGTCACAGACGTGGAGTTTGGAAGGTGTCGTGTTTGCTCAACACAATTAAAACTGTTGCTATCTTCACATCAACATGGACGCGGAGTGTGTTCAGTTACCTGGATCAGTGCTATTAGTTCTACAGGCTTTACAACTCCACTGTTGTTAGGTGGATGATAAAAGGCTGTGTTGGGGTTTACATTACATTACACCAAGGGAAATGAACAATATGTGGATAAATTTCATTTTTCCAACAAACCATCTCTAAAGCATCATATCTGAATTTACATATAAGCTTAGAAGACAATATTAAATGAATTAAAGTTTTTAGAGAGCGGTTGACAAGGATAAAAGATGTGTTTTCAAATACTGTCATTATGCCAAAATAAAGAGAATCAAATCCTGACTTATCATTTTACTTTTTAAGTGCATTGCAGCTAAGTGCTGTTTATTTGTGTAAGCATTGCTTCATGATTTACTCTGGAGAGGAGCCAACTATTTAAAGATCTGCGCTTTTCTCCCCCCAGCCTCTTTCTGCAGCATTCTGAATGCATGATTGCAAGTTTATCTGCATTACACCATGTAAAATAATAAAGCATTTATACAGAAAAAGGGAAAGGAAATGTGTCTGCATGCACTCCTGCTGTATGATCTGGATGGTTTGCTCCCTGGAGCTGGAGCTGGAGCTGAGGCCATGGGAAGAGCACGAGTCACGGTCATTGCTCCGAGCGTGGCAAACCCTTCACACGTCACAGCTCCGCTGTTATATTCATTATTTTCTGTGTGTGAGGCAGCACAAGGCCGGAATCCGCATGATCCGCTCCAAATAAAGGCTGCAGAAGCGGATGGTGCGAGCATGTATCAGCAGCTATATCATGACCCGAGAGCTCACAGTCCCAAACACGGTAATGAGGAGCAGCTGATCTGTGGTTTATGAGGGGAGGCCTGCCTGAAGGTCATCAGCCTTTCGCATCAAATAAATAATGAATGTAGAGTGATGGTGTAAAAGTGTTGCTTTTTTTTTTGATGACTAAGAGCACCGTGCATCAGTGTGTTTGCGTGAAGCTCAGGCCAGTGCGATGCCACACCTTTTACCTCCTGTAGAAAGCCTCATTCTCTCACCACAGTTATATGCAATCAGTGACTCAGCAATCTGCAAGTCAATCAGGTGCAGTTGACACTCGTTCCAAGTAAATGGAGGAGTCCAGAGAGGAGGAGACCGTGGGGGAGGAGCAGATGAAAGCATGCTTGTTTAACATCTGTTTCTGCGATCTGTCCGACAACAGGACCAATCAATTGACTCTGATAAAAGCCCTCTGTGTCATCACCGCCGCAGCTTATCAACTACAGTTTTGGAATGTTACTCTTTTTACATTTATATTGCAGTAACATTTGTCTTTTGAGTCATCTGAGGCAGAAGAGCGAGAGCAGGTCAAAGTAAAGCCCTCAGTGGGGGTCCTGAGCCCACCTGAGCTTGCTGTTGAAGCGGCCGTAGCTGAAGGTTGCCGCCTGGCCGCTAAAGGAGCCGGAGCTTTTGACGACAGACTCCAGAGAGGGGCTCTTCCTCATCAGGCTGGGGGGCCTCAGGTCCTCCCTGCAGCCTGACAACTTATCTGGGGGAAGAATGCAGAGATAAGAAGCAGGAGTCTCCAAACACTGACCGACTCTCATCCGACACGTGAGAAAAGTGACGTTTCGATAGCTCAGAATGTTCATGGTTCCTTATCCGTGCACTGTTTCATCTTCACTGCCTGCTCATCCCAAAGAGGAATGCCTGATGAGAAGCTGCTTTTCCTGATGGACAGTCGTGTGCCACAACCTCCAGCGCTAATAATGAAGTAAAAGATGACTAAAACAGACAAATGAAACGCCTCCATGCTTCTCCTTCATCCCAAAGCTGCAGCATTCGTATCTGGTTCATCTTTAACGCTGTGTTTTAATTTCACGCTGCTGCTTCAGCTGTCACATTTCTGAATGACGTACCATACTGATGCGAGAATTCCGCATGACGAATCCTTTTTTCCAGCGTTTTTGCTGATGGCGTGATGCAGGATCTCTGCAGGAAGAGAAGAGACAGGCCATCATCTCAGAGCTAATTACACAAATGATTAAAAACATAATCTTGTCAGTGGAGATCCTGGGCAGATACCTGCATTGGGGAGACGGCGGCAGCAGGGGTGGCGCGTACAGGGATGCTGCTCAGAGGGCTCCGTGCAGTGGGATGCACGTGACCTGAGTGACCTGGTCCATGGGAAAGAACAGTCAGACTGAAGGGGCCATGAAATCGACATTTAAACCTACCAAAGTATTCAGATGGTGTAACTAAGCAAGTAGAAGCGCCCAAAGGACTGAGTAAAGTTGTAAAAATCTCACATTTAGGCTCACAGGTCCATAAAACAGGCTCAGAAAGACGTAAAACATGAAACACTGCGGCCTCAGCACGTCAGAAGTGTCAGTATTAAGGATGTCGTTTGCTTTTGAGCTATTTTCGGCCAACACATGGCGTGTCAATAAACAGACAACAGTCGGTGTGTACAGCTGGACTGTCCTCACAGTCGGCTCAGCTGAGGACAGCAGAGAAACGGCAGACATTCATGCAGGCAGCAGCTGTCCCCTGCAGCTACGCTGTTGTCCGGGCTGACGGTGTACGGGTGTGTAGTTGAGGTGCTCAGCACTCACTCTGTCCAACAGTATCAAAGGACTCAATGAGGGATTTGACAGGAGCTGCAGGCTCTGGATCAGCATCTGTGGGCGAGGCCGGGACGGTGCTGCTCCGGTCGGACACCCGCCCCTCATCACCTCGGGACCTGACGGACACAGCGGATAAGGTTGTTGTGTACAGACGCATACACACACAGTCAGCTTCCTCCTTTGTTTTTGCAGATTACCTGAGAGGATGAAGCAGTGATGCACGACATAAATGACTGAGAGAGACTCACGTCCAGAGTTGGTGTAGTTTCATTTATTCATTTGTCCAATGAACAAACAGACGTACACGTTCATGTGTTCAGGTGCTCACAAGCCCCCTTTTCTTTCAGAATAAATTAAAGTACTGTTGTTGCTTTCTTTAGTAAAGGGACAGAAAATGGCCACTGGTGATCTTACTTTTTCGATGATGGTACAAATTCAAATGTTTACACTTTCTCATCTACTAGAACAATATGGCTTTTAATAGAAATGTAAACATTGAATCTCTCTGCAGAAAGTAGTGGTGGTAGAAGTAGTTTGAGTTGAACCTGAGCTTCAGCAACATGACATTACTCTATAACAGAGAGTTTAGCAGATTCCTTTGACTGAGTGACAGGACAAAATCTGAGGCTGGGACACATTCAGGAGGTTAAAAACGTCTTTTTTCAGTTTTTCAAAACCAATGAGCAAGAAATGTTCAGATTGAAAAAGTGCACACAGTCGATTCTCATCTGCAACGTTTCTGAACTGGAATGTTGGAGTTTAACACAGTGGCGGTTTGTCAGAGAAAATGACCTTTGAGAAAACCTCTGGCAGAGTATTTGTGTCTTTGTGGTAAAAATAACTTTTGGATAAATTTGCTGAGAGCGACAAATGACTCTGAGGTACAGATGTCTGGTTTCTGGAGTCCATGTTTGCATGTTGTTGCGTGTTTTAAAAGCACTCTGCAGACAGACTAAGAGTGTTCATCTTGTTATAAGAATTATGACACTACAAATTTCAGCTTGATATAAGAATCTACGACCACCCAATAAATACTGTAAATAAGGCCAGCAGAGCAGATGACAGACAGGCACTGACACAGAGAAGCGGATTTATCTGGGAGTTGTGTTCCACAGCGCCATCTAACGGTTAAACATGACGGTGCATTCACTGACTGCAAATTTAAACCTCTGTCGTAAAAAGTTTCTAAATAGTAAGAAAAGCGTAAAATCCACAGGTCAGACTTTTTTTTAATCTATTGCATTGCTCTTGCCTTTGACTTGAGGGGGTTTCTGTTATCAATTAACCATTTCATAATTTCTTCCTTTGTTTCTTTTTGAACTGATGATCGCTTTCTGCTATCCAAACTTTCAAAAAAGGCACAAATAAGCTTCACACAGTGTGAAAATGAGATTTTAAAATGACTGTTCTTAGCCACAGGTACATTTAAAAAAAAAAACAAAAATCAAAGCATACATTCACTGAAAAATAAAAACAGAATTACTTAAAGAGAAAAAGCCAGTGTCTGTGTTGTGAGACGTCCATGTGGCTTTGAATGACATTTGATGGCCACACCTAATTATTCTGAAAGATGCAGACATACAAGTGCAACAATAACACTGTCTTCACATGGTGCCGAGGGGACGGCTCAGTGTCCTTCTACTGCCGTCTTGGTATCAAAAGTGGCTCCAGTGCTTAATCTGAAATGAAAGAGAGTACGGAGGATGAACAAGTGGATAAAACTACTAAGGTCAGAAGAACTTTAGTATTTAAAGGAGTGAATATGTAAGGCAAAACAACAAAATCTAAATCTCTCTGTTTGGATTTTGAGAAAGCAGACACCTGGGAACTTGTGCATTTTCTAACACGTCCCATGCATACCTAAGGAGGCCACTAATTTCTAGTATGACTAAGTTACCAGGTGATGAAGATGCTATGCAAATGCATCTGAAGCAGATAATGCATAGCTAAACCCAGTCAGAGTGTGCAGACCATCCTGGTGTTCAACCACTGCAAGTAGGTGAGAAAGTTATTCATTCAATGAACAGCAGATGGACCCCTAACCATCCGCTTCAAACGTCAGGGTTCAGGAACCAGGCAAAGCAGAGCGGCATGAGAGTCCTGAGGGTGCGGTCAGCCAGCGTACAGAAAGTCAGACGGACAGACAGGCAGACGACAGACATCGCTGAAGCAGTGACCCAAAGCCAAACACAGACAGGAGGCCAGGGAGCAGCAGCAGCAGCAGCAGCAGCAGCAGCAGCAGCAGCAGCAGCAGCAGCAGGGCAGGGAGAGGCTGGCAGGGCAGGGAACTCACCTGGACACACAGGGAGGCTTGTCTGGGGGACATCTTTGACTGAGTCATCATAGAGAGCTGCTGGAGGTGGGGAACGCGCAGCAGAACAGCTAACTTGGGGGAAGCTTTGCTAATTTAGAGGGACACCTAGAAGGGCCTAAGTTGACATAGAGCGTACTGAAGTTTAACAGGATCGATTTGGTTCACACCAAATAATAAAACAGGTTTTAACGCCTCCGAGAGACAGAAACGATCTTTGTGTGTCAGGACTAAAAATGTGCGACGGAAAATGCATTTAGAGATGATGTTGCGTCAGAGTTCCAGGATGTGTCGCTGTACACACTAAACCACACCTGCACATATGCATAATACAGGACTGCAGCCGAGCAGACAAATACAGCGGGACCCGCTAACGGCACCAGTGGCCCTGTTGTTTCATGCCTGGCCGACAAAGCTGAAGTTTACCCTTAAAATGGAGCTCTGGCTCATTCTAGACACTGCGAACATGCCGCGGATAAACAGATTTTCATGACCATTCACTCGTGTTTACTGTGTATAAATAACAGTACGTGTATTAATTGAGGTCTGGAAAGCAATATTAAAACATGGTGAGGTCTCGATCTAAAAACTATGATCAAAGATCCTCGTCTCTTCAAAGGGACCTGAACACAAGCAGAGTTTACACAGGATGAGCTGATAATGAAGCCATCCACACAGTGTAGTTACACAGAAACCAGCGCAGAGTATAAATATTGGAGGCTCGTAATGCTCGTGTCCGATATATTCAGCAAGACCCAGGCAGGGACAGGCAGTGTTCCGCCATAACACATTTAAACTGAGCAGGACAGCTCCGTGGCCACATCTGCTTTCACTCATCTTAATCACATCGAGTCAATAATATTTGAATTTATTGTGGCGTGTAGGACTTGAAGAGGGCAGCGGTCAGTGAGGGAGAGGGAGACGGAGAGGGCAGCAGCTTTAAAGGCTAAAATACACAGAGAGAAAGAGAGCAGGAGACTGGTGATTTACCGCCAGACGCTGCCAAATCCCAGGAGCTCAAAGACGTGAACTCAGCCATCTCCACTCTAAACACATTTCTTCCTGTTCTGATAACTGATTTTGAAGCCTCTTAAGGATGAGATTATCGAGCCCACATTATTCTTGGAGATGGCGACACCCTGGGAAAATATCCCAAATCCTCATGATGGGACGGAGTCAGAGGGGAGGGGAGTGGGAAGAACTGGCAGGAAAAAGAGAGATGGTACCTGACTCCCTGCAGGGCCTCCAGGTCTGCAGAAAGCTTTGCGTTGCGGTCTTGCTCCTCCTGCAGCTGCCTCCTGACAGCACGCAGCTCCTGCTGGGCTTCCACCTTAATGTCATTGGCCACCACCACTGCAGTCTGGAGGTCCGCCTGGAACCTCCGCCACTCCTCATTCTCATCCTAAGGACACAAACATGGATGGATGTTGCGCTTTTGTCAGCCCTATGGGTCCTAGCAAACGTCAGCATTAAAGGGCAACACAGGAGGTCTCATAAAGGGTCAAAATAAATAACAGCTAGATGATGTCACTTTGTGTGCTTTTAGGATCTGGAGCATCCAGAGTATCTGTCAATCAACCGAAAAGACACCCGCAGCTCCAGGCCAGGAGGATACTGGGACAATATTCTGCAGAGGAAGACCATCTCAGCTTTAAAACACACCTTCAGCTTTCTTGTCAACACTTTAAGTTGTCGTTCTGCTTCAGCTTTCTGCTCCTCCAGCTTCTTTGCAAGATCTACAATGACAAGTATTTCTAGTTTTTAAACTGCAGCAATTAAAAAAAAAAAAAATCACAAGTACAGCATTTTAAACAGAAAGATTCAAACTACGCATCTCTCTGTGGAGGAGGCTAAATGGACATACTCTCCATGTCCAGGACGGCCTGGTTCGTGTGGCAGTTGACAGCCCTGTGCTGCTCCACCTGGTCCTCCAGCTCAAAGATGTTCTCCTTCAGGTCCTTCACCTGATTCTCAGCCAGGAATCTCTCCTCCTCCGCTGATGAGATGCGGCTACTGAGCTCCTGCTCCCGTTCTTCAGCCTGCTCCTGAACCTGCCGACATTTGGCCTCCACCTGTGTTGTGTGGAATTGAGGCACAGTTGTGACATCCCAGAAAATCACAGTGAAAAGCTCCTAAAAACTTTAACAAATTCAGCAAATGTTGTTCTGAGCAGTAAATCTTGTCTTCTACCGTGCACAGCGTGGCTCTCATGTGCTCAGTTTCAGCCTGAGCGTGCAGCAGCTCCTCCCTCAGTGCCGTGAGCCGCGCCTCCATTCGGTCCCTCTCAGCGTGGGCTGCTTTCAGCAAGCTCTGGACCTCGCCAGTGTCGCTGGCATTCTGCATGGCCTTCAGCTCACCCATCTTCTGCCTCTCCATGTCCACCTGCACCTTCAGCCTGCTGTTCTCCAGCCGCAGACTCTCGGCCGTCGCCCTCTGCTCCTCTGCGGCCTGCGCTGCCTGGCCCGCCGTTTCCAGCTCTCGCTCCAGTTGGGCCTGCAGCTCGTCCGTTTCCTGTCTGAGGCAGCAAACCTGGCCCTGGGCTACCTGGTGCTCTTCCTCCAGAGCCCGCAGGCTGCCGGTCAGCTGCTGCTGAATATCCACCAGCTTCTCCCGTTCGAAGCGCGAGCTCTCCACCAGATCTGCGTGTCTCTGCTCCAGCTCGGCCAGCCGAGGCCCTTGGCTGCAGAGCTCCTCCTCCCTCTGGGCCTGAGCTTGGACCAGTTCTTGCAGTCGGCTGGCCAGAGACTCGTTCTTCTGCACCAGCACCTCCACGCGCTCCCGCTGCTGCTGAAGCGAGGTCTGCAGGAGGCGTTTCTCCTCGGCCAGACGCTCGTTCTCTGTGGTCAGCTCCTGGACCATCTGCTGCTGGTCTGCCAGCTCCTGCAGAGTCGCTTGCAGCTCCTCGGCAGTGCTGTGGTGGCTCTCTTCCATCTTGTGAATCTGTTCTGTCAGGCTCTGCACCGACACGTCCCGCCCGGCTGGACTCATGACTGCCCCGACCGAGCCAGACTCCCCACTGGCTCCGCTGTTCACCGACTCCGAACATGACGGGATCTTCTCAAACTCTGAGGAGTCAGGCGACGGTGAGTCCTTAGCGATATCCGAGCTCGATGAAACAGAGGTTCTGAGGCAGCTGTACTGCTGCTGAGCTGAGGATCTAGAGTCTGATGGCAGGCCATTCACCAGAGCTTTAGAGGGGGTGCTTGGATCTGTGCCGGCGGGGATGGAAGCCTCTAAGGAGAGCAGCTTTTCCTTCAGTACCTGGTTCTCTTCTCTGAGTATCGCTAGTTCTCTCTGAAAGGTTCCATTCTTTTCCCTCAGCTCTCCAACCAGCAGGAGGGCCTCATCCACCTGTCCCTGCTCTTCATCTGCTTTGGGCTCTTGGTCTGAGATCGACGGTGGTGAAGCATCGGCGGATGCTTTAACCTTGAAGTGCTGCAGTTCCAGCCTCAGGTTGCTAATCTCCGAGTCTTTAGCTTTGGCTTCAGCCAGAAGCTCTTTAATCTGACACTCCAGAAGACCCCGTTCCAGGCCTTCCGCATCTCGAGGCTTTGTTGGGCCGCGCGTCTGCTTCGTCAGGGTGGAAAGGCTGGAAGTGCTGGCGCTAGAAACCATCTTCTTGGTGCTGGAGCTGCGAAGTTGGTCCCTCAGAGAGGTGCGGTCTCGAGTTATAGCGGAAGGTATTTCTCTTGGAGCTGGGATACCAGACTTCCTGGCTGCCTGTGCACCTGCAGATCCAAACATGAAAAGGTTCTTTTAAATATAGCACAAGCAAGACCGGTCAGCCAGAGGAATCTGAAGCGGAATTAAATAATCTTACATGCAAACAAACATTACAACTGTAGCTGTGGGACAGCAAATAAATGGCTAAGATGCTAGTGACATGAGCCGTGGTGCAGTGACAGTAATTCGATTAGCATGCCGCATTCAGACGCGTGTATCATTCAGCTGTTTCACTGGTCACACGGCCCCGTTCACGTGGCCTGTATTTGAACAGCGGAGCGTCAGCCTGGCACCACCCGCCTGCTGCTGCCGTGTTCATCCAGCGCGGTCGCAAAGATCAACTGTAGCATTTCAGCATCAGCGTGGGTCACCCCAGCCTTCTCCAGCCCCCTCTGAAACATCAGCCGTATTTACAGAAGGCCAGTGTGAGCTGGGTGCCCCCTGAAAACATTGCCTTTTTCCCCCCCAGATGGTCAACAAACAGTGATGGAGACACAAGGGGGGTGCTTGTTTTAAAGGACGGGAAAGGTCTCTTTGCATGTGAAGCATTCAGGCACAAAGGAGCTAAAGCGAGCGCACAAAGACAGCCCTGTGCCTCACACATGCACAGCCGTTTAACCCAGAGAGGAGAAGCTAAACGGACAGCCTGTACATCACCCACAGCCGAAGCACACACAGACGCAAATGGCATACGTTAGGTTAGGAACCCTGCGTCCCTGAAGGGTTCTTTAAGCACTCTGCCATCGGCAGCCACTTTAGATGATCCCCCATGTCCAATTTTCTATCCTCCACTTCCCAGTTGACAACACTGGCCTGATTTCTGGGCCCCAAAGCTCTAGCGCATTCCTCGAGTATGGTCTGCTTCCTGTTCTGCGGCGCTGCATCTAAAGGAAAGCTTGGAGGCATCAGAACAATCTACAAAGCCAATCCATAATTCTGAGTGGAGACATGCCCAGTTATTTTGTATTTATATAATTTGGGAATTGCAGAGCAATGTGCAGCGGCCCCTGCTGCAGCATTTAGATGAAGATAGAAATGTGCAGTAATAGCAGGAGAGCTCATTCAGATAACTCAGCTAGCCAACAGCGCTGCACAAGACAGATCGCTAGAGCAACAGTGGAAGTACACTCCTCTGGACCTGAGCGAGGTTCAAACCATGAGCGACAGAATGGGTGCAGCACTCGTAAATTATGAACTGATACATATTAAAATTAAATCGGTGCATGGCTCAACGGCTACCAGGCACCAGCAGATGAGAGACAGTCCATGGAATAAGAAGCCAGCAGGAGGACAGGCTTGGAGACACCATTCGTATTCTGCTCTCCTCCCGCTTGGCCTGAAATAAAAGCCAGATGGAGCACTTGAAGCCCTCATCCTTAGCTCGCCCAACGCTTCAACTATTCCATCACCACAACTGCTCAGTGTGGACGGAGAAATGACACCGAACCCAAAGAGGAAGTGCCTGACACCGTTTCTTTTTTTTGAAGTGCCGTTCAGAAGTTTTAATATTATTGTGTTTCGTGCAAGAAAAGTCACTGCCTTACTGGGAAGGAATAAGGGAAATTTTGATCTTAAAAACAGCTAGCATCTTCTCAATTAGCCATTTTCCCAAGTTCTTTTTCGACTTTATTTGTCTGACCTATGTCTTTTACTGCATATAACCTTCAACAATAACAGTGCAGCTGCGGCAACTTAATATGTTGTTTTTAACTTTAATAAACTATGCAAAATTGTTGTGTTATCCGACATAAATAACTTCTGTCTGATTCCAGCCACGTACGGTGCTGGTTTTACTCTAGTGACCATACAGCAAGCGTTCGCTGCACAGCAGGAACCGTGTGGATGGAAAAGGGCCAGCACAGACAGCTAATGACCACCAGCCAGCCAGCCTGCCTGCCAGGAAGGCACGGACGGCTCTGTGAGGAGAGGGGTCACAGGTGAGGAGGCAGGAGAAACACATGACGGAGTCGGCACCTGTAATGACGTTACCTCCGTCACCTCTGGAGACAAGCTCTGGATGCAGCTCCCTCCTGCAGGAAATCTGCTGCGCGGCGTTTCAGTCAGGTGGAAGTGGCGATGAGAGACGACACACTCTGTATCTGGCCTTCCCGTCATCCCATTATGGGCCAACAGGCAGCCCTCCGTCAGGCTCCCAGCATTCCTTTCCTCTTACTGGATGCAAAGAGACTCCTGGTCTGCCACAGTGACTGAGCGGAGATTAGCGTGGACGGTACACTGCCTCACAACAATGTGGCGCTAGAAAGCATGAAAGTACCACTCACGTGTCTGACGATGTCAGCTGAGGACATTTATAATTACCCTAAGATTTGCTGTGCCACAAAGACCCCTGGCGCCTCCTGCTCACCACGAGAACTGAGATATTCCCCTCTGTGATGTTCCTGAGCTTGGATCTAAACTCTATCGAATCCCAACTCTGATTTGCAGTTACTGGCACATTCAATCAGACAAAAAGCATATTTACCCAGCGCACACCCCTCCGCAAACACACAGCGTTGTGCTTTAGCCCACGTGTTTACTGAACCAACTAACTGCCATGGAAAATGTGACTGGGGACTTCCTCACACTGTTCCAGCTGTCATTAGTTGGACAAACGGACTTCCTCATGAAGCATCCCTGTTCCCTGTCAATTTGGCCTGTTGGATTAGCACAATAATCTATTCCTCCTCCATTTTCCACATCACTGCTCTGAATAGGGAGAGCTCACCATCCACAGTGAAACAGTGCATGACTGGATCTAGCAGATCTGACAGCATTTGTTACTATATCACCAGGTTTTACATAAAAGCCAAATTTGAGAGAATTCTGTGTACGTAAACTGTGACCAGAGCCCTGTTTTTACGAGTTTCATCTGAGACCCCACAGAGTACTGCAACCTTAATCCGCTGACAGCCTTCTTAAAACATTACAACTACCCTGAAGCGTCCCAATCAAAGCAGAAGCAACAAGACTTCCTCTTTTGTCCAGGTAAAAGTCCCACTAAATCCTATTAGCGCACTACACCAGCATCTTTGCATTTCCCTAAGGTGTGGCCCAAAAAGCATGGGGAAAAAAATGAAATAATGTTATTGTAGTCTAATTTACTGAGCATCCGTCACTGACGCAAACACGCTGAGCAGAAACGCTTCTCCTCGTGAGGACGTTAGGACACGGGGATGCTTGCTGTAGCGGTCCGTGTATTTCAGCTGTTCGAACGGCGTCCTCGTCACTGCAGCGTCAAACATGACGCTGTCCATCTGATCCTAGCCGCGCTGGTTCCCAGGCTGACTGTTAGAAAAATCTGGGGGAAACATAATGAACCGTTCCTATATTGCTGTCAAATCGCACACTAAAGCCTTGCTCAGGTTCTTTTCAAAAGTGTTAATATTGCAGATTGGAGCTTTGTTTGACACTCACACACACATCAGGCCTCACAGGCTGCTTGGACAAACCACTGGATTTTGAGGACTGCGTCCAATAACAACACAGCTGAGCTGATCTCATAATGGAGCTCAGTGCAGGAGGTTGGCGCCTTGTGCCTGGAAGAGTTTGAAGAGTTCTCATATGAATGGGTGTGACTACGGTGTGACTGGCTGAGTGAGCATTTCACCCTGACTCACGTGTAAGCCTGCATTCCTTCATCTATCACCTGTGTGTGTGAGTGTGTGTGTGTGTGTGTGTGAACCTCCTGAGTACTTGAGAGGCGCGTTTCAACAGTCACACGTTACCCACACAAAAACTGATACGATTAACTTAAATAACATAACTCTGAACCTTGCACCGTGTGCTTTTGAGCGTGCACACCTGAGGAGAAACTGGCAGCTAATCTTCTCAAGCGTGCAGCAGCTGCTGCCTTCCAATCTGAGCCTTCTGTGCTCTATCTTCAAACAGCACAGTGAAATAAGGCAGCTAACACCCACGACTGATAAAATACTCCACTCTAGTAGGCGTGTGTGTGTGTGTGTGTGTGTGTGTGTGTGTGTGTGTGTGTGTGTGCCTGTTGCCCTAGAAAGCTACCTTGCTCTTCTCTATTCAATGTCTATTTTTGTGTGATGGAAACATGCACACATCATCATATAAACGTACGATGCTCTGATGAAGAAGGCGTATAAAAGTGTGTGAGCTTGCGGACATCTATGCGGCACACATGTACAAATGTTGGTTTAGGCTTATACTTAGAAATACTTTATTGATCCTGGAGGAAATGACAGTGGTGCTGTGGTTTGACCGAGTGTTAGATTGGCGCCGAGCGTTGTTCGCTGAAGTGAACATCACAGGAAACCCAACTGACGTGAGAACATCACATCTCCTCGAGGTGAACCGAAAAACAATTAAAGAGCACCGAACCGGAGGTGTTCAACCAGCTCCAAAGTTGTCCAGACAGAATTTGTGCCTCCCGGGCATGTGAACCAGCGCTCACCAGTCAACAGCCATTTGTCAGGACTGGGTCTCGTCTGATATTGACTCTAATAGGACAGGACAGAAGATCCGCTTGCATCTGTTGCCCTCAACAAATGAACCTCCCCATCAGCTCAAGATCAACATTAAGAGGTAAAAGTGATGCTGAAACAAGAACGGTAGAAGAGCGGCAGACCTGAATCTGTTTCTTGCTGTCTCCCTGCCTGGTTCCCCATCTTGCTCCGATCTGTGGCTTGCACCCTCCGCACCGGGGCAGGCTACTCCAAGAATCCAGCAGGAGAGATGATCGTCGCGTCTCTGCTCGGCTCGAACGACCGGCGCCAGCAAGCCAGGGAAAGAGAGGACCATCAGAGACACAAACCTACGCTCCCCGTCTCGTGTCTGCTCCTTCCCACGGCTGAGAAGAGTGGATGTGTTCATACGCAAGGCAGGCTGTGACAGTGGGTGTGTGTCCGTGTGGGTAATTTGCCCGTCCTCCGGAACAGTGCCACTATGTCACACCGGCTGACGGTCAGGCGAGCAGGGAGAGTTGTGTGCGCTTCATTATTGCAGTGATGACTGGAATCAGCTCAAGGGAGGCGGGGCTTCCCACAGCCACTCACACACGTTAACACACCTCCCTCCCAAACCGGTCAGCCCGTTTACTCCCACCACTATCTGCTCAACAACGTTGAGAAGAACCGCTCCTCCAACTAGCGCAGAAAACAGTACGCTGTGTCAGCGAGGGGAACAAAGAGCAGAGGGGAGGAGAGGCGCTTTTGTTCTGGTCTCAGAGGCTGACAGTGGCGCTCTCATCCTTCCTGCTCAAGAAACGTGCAGCCCGGGATCTCCCACACACTCAGACGCTTCTAAAATCACAAGAGAATTTGTCCTCCCTCACAAATGTGGAACAGCGGTGCTGAAGAACAGCGTGGTACCCCCGAGCACGCCGCATGACAGAGCTGATAAAGAACACCGTGGTGTGCATGCGTGCTGATGGGTTTGTACTAGATTTTCAAGCTCGACTATTCACGGACACATGAAATATTTATGACAGCAAGAGCGACATGGACAGGCCAAGTCTACAGACTTTAAAACCATAAAAAGTGTCACTGCCTGAATAATATATGAGATTCTATAGTCTATATTAGTTTTTTGTCGCCTAAAAGCTCTCACATCATCAATACAAAGCATTAGCACCCCTTCATGAATACTGGGTTTAATGACATCAAAAATAAACAGATTTTTGTACATCAAATATCATAAAACTTGATATTTATACCCTAAAGCTACAGTAACCGATTAATGGAATGACTTGGGGATGCAAATATTTGTTCACTGGCCAATAATGAGAATACTTTTGTCATGTTTATATATTTGATAATGCAACTTAGTCAACAAAAAACAACACACAGTAGCTCTCGTTCACACACACACACCCATGCTGCATGCAGCATTTGCAAAGACTTTAATAAAATGCATCTGCTTCAATCTGTGGAGAAAGTCAACACAACATGATAAGACAGATGCAATTTAAAAAATATCCTCGAAGATTAGAAAAATGATAAGATAAATGTAATTGATAGCAAATATTATAGGATTATGTATGTTGTAACATCACTAACGATAATAAAAGTCTAACGTAAATATGCTTATCCAATGATTAAGTATATATGGGGAGTGTATTCCTGTGTGCTGAACATGCGTCGGTGCCGACTGCAGACATTAAAATTCAGCTCCCTTGCATCATCTATTTTTTACAGCACTTGACACAGATAAGCACACATATTTTCAGCACACACACATAGATGCCAGAAGCCTGATTTATACTGCTAAACGCCATGGATACCAAGCAGATAAACAGATCATGACAAGACCAGGCGCGAGTTGTACTTTTGCTCAGCGACGTGACGGATTCACAACATAAAGATCTGGAGAGGAACGATAGCGCTGAGGATGGTCTGAGCATGTCCTGCTGCCTATTTAACATATCACTGACAGCATCCCAGCCAGCATCCCAGGCTCTTCATGTCTAATGGATCCTCCGTCAGCTATTTCCCCCCCGTCTTCTTTAAAATTCTCCCTTCTCCTCCTCTCGGAACAGCAGATCTTGGTAAACAAACATGCCTCTAATCCAGCTAAGAATGTTCTTCTCTCCGCAGGAAGTCCACTTCTGAGGACTCAAAAGGCCTCTTTCAAAGATTTGGCACGGCCATTTCTCCCCGTCATGCATCTTTGGGGGACCAATCCTGGTCCCAATCTCCTCAATAGAGGAATTCAACAGTGCCAAGACTGACTGAGCGCTCTAACCGGGGACAGGTGTGTTTACGTACGTGTCGATGTCAGAGCGGTGGGTCCACCGTCAGATGGTACAAACTTCCTCCGACTTTACACGCAAAATGACTGGAAAAGTCCTGTATTACACAGTATGTGCATATTTGTGTGTATCATAAGGGAAGAGGTGGATCCAAATGCGAGTGCCTCCGTCTGCCTTTACACGCGTGCGTGCGTGCATGTTTTTCTTCTGCTAATGTCAGTGTGCGTCTGTCATGGCTGAGCGAGTGTGCAAACTAAAGCGCCCCAGAGGACTGTAGAGTGTGTGATTAATTTATCTGACAGACAGGACCTCGAAGGCTATACCTCGCTCTGCTCCCGTCCGGCAAACCCTGACGCACAGACGGAGCGTATCCTGCTGGGACCCCGTGTCTGGAGTCTGACTCGCGCACAGTAAAGCTTTTCCTTCCACATCCTGCATCCCTGATTGTCTCCCTGCTCTGCGAGTCCTCCACTGATTGTTGCTTAAGGTCACCCGACAGATGCACCACCTGTCCACTTTTTTCCCTTCTCCTGGCTACGAGGACGTGATGCGAGCTCTGAGCTGCTTCATACGAAATAGGGGGTCATGATCCATCTGGTGAGGGAGCAAAGCTCAGATGCAGCCGGAACCCATCACTGACGGACCTGTCACACGGGACAGTTTGGAGGTGCGTCACATGACCGGTTGCTGGGTATTTGTGGAATGAAAAAGGTCAAAAGAAAGGTCATTTTTTCCCCTGATTATTCTATCAACCAGAGCCAGTCATTTATAGTTTACATATTCACATACATGCCCAAATTTTTATCTTCACAACAAACATGTGGAGACATTTTATCTAAAAAGCAGACTGAGCCAGCACTACAGAACATAAACACGCGGTGTGGTGTTCAAAAGGAAGGAGATGACCTGTGCTGCTGTGCACTCACTCAACCTTTGACACTACAGAAGGAATGCAGGAGTGCAGAATCCCCGTGCAGCGTTCTCTACCGAGGGCAATAAACTAACGAAGACGGAGCTCAGAGAAGCACAGATGAAATCATTTAAGCTGAGCTCAGCCCCCCGCACGATCGAGACAAACGCACGAATCAAACTGACACGAAAAGAGCGCCTGTCAATAAAATGCCCATTTCTAGGTTTTCCCAGTAAATGTCCCCAGCCGCCTCGTTGTTAACCGGAGCTGGACGCTCTTCTGTCCTTCTGTCCTTCTGTCCTCGCTCCGCAGGGACTCTCTCAGTGAAAGCTTTACTTAATTATTGATTATTGTTTTAAATTAGTCAACGGCATGGGGCTGGGCTACCCCACTGTCTGACAACACGGCACAGTTGTTTGAGTACCGACTGGAACAGCAGAACGACTCCATTAGCAAAAACAACACTTGTGATTCGTTGCTGCATCACGCTGCGAGCGAAGGTGAGGGAGGGCTCAGACTGCCAGCAGAGCCCTTTCAGCCAGCGCTGCTGCGCGTGTGTCTCCGTCTGAAGAATAAAAGCCTTCAATCACCCTACCTAGCGACGATGAAATGCAGCTCTTAGAATTACGGTTAATTAATCTACAGCCTTTAACCAACCACAACTAGCTGGACGCTGTGCAAACCGTATTTGATTCATTTTATAGACACGATGGCAGTTCTGTTGTGTTTGAGCAACCCTGAGTCCTGATTATTGCTTCAGTAATGCTGCATATAAAGGAGGGAGACTCTCATCTGGTTATCTCCAGCGTGACCACATTCGTGTGGAACAATATCACAAATACCAGTGTGACATCACACACAGAGTAAATATGTTGATCACACTATCGCACAAAGCAAATAAGCTTTGCTTTGCAAAAAGAGCGTTTAGCTTCAGAGACTGCTCTCACTATCGAGCAATTCCAAATACCACAGATCACCACCTCGATCTATATTCAAATCATGGGAGTGTATTTCCCCTGCCTGCATATTCCTGCAGAGCAGCAGGAGGGACGAGGACTGCCACTCCCAGCGTGCTCTTTCAGGTGTCACATTTGATTTTCCACTAGCTGATTATTTGGAGTTTTGAGGCCCAAGTCACATATTCATCCATTGTCTGTTGTCATATGTCTTGATGTGCACTGGTGCACGTTCCCAGCCCAGGTGCACAACAACACACACTGTCTGGTGGGAACATCTCAAGGACTTCTCTGTTTTTTGTTATTTTTTCTCAGCAAAATGAATCAGCTAGACATCAGCTAGTTGTAAAACAATACCAAAACAGCAGAAGGGGACTGTTTTAAAAGAGCCATGTTAACCTGGGACCTGTTATCGGTTCGTCAAGACAGCTCTCACGCGTCGGCTGTCAAGGGTGAGCAGGTACATCAGAGTACACTGCTGGGTCATCTGCAGGAATGACAGCTTGGACTGAACTTTATAAGTCTGCTAATGTTTGCCAAGCAAATACAAAAGAATAGTTTAGTGGTATTTACTACTCTGAGCCAAGCGGATGAAGTCACTGGAAAAAGTAAAGCGTTGCTTCTCCCCTTTTTGAGAAAATATCCTTCATACTGTGTGTTTGGGTGTCTGTTTGTTAGTTGAGCGGGTCAGTAAAAGTGTCAGAGTATATATATATTTAGTTTGATTTTAACAAGATTACTAACTCATTTGGCTTTTCTGACTAAATAGATTTGTATAGTGATGGTCATGTAAAATGTCAGGCATTTAAAATGCAAACAATTCCAGTAAATGTTTCTAATTGTGCACAAAAGGAGCTGCTGTCCTGAGGTTTAGAGGTCTAATTGGATTGGATTCATCCTTGATAAATAATCTATAGCATGTGACAACATTGTACGAGTGAACAGCAGTCAACAAACATGATTTCTTTAAATCTTTTTTCAGAGAGCCAAGGGCCTTGGTTACTTACACTCTCAGATGCTCCAAGGATGAGCCACCGTGCACAAAACACTTCAGATTATAAAATTCTAAGGGCCACAGCCAGCCGCTCTAGTGAGCTGCTGTTGCCCTCTAGTGGCCGAAAATGATTCAGCACATAATTGGGCTCTTGAGCGACACACAATAAACTGTAGCTGACACAGATAATTTGTTAGGATTATATTTAATTTACATAATCCTCAGACTCTGAAATGAACTAATTCAGGTGATAAGATTAAGGTAATCTCTTACCAGAGGTGCTGCGAGGGCGGGCCTCAGCAAGATCAGAGATGGCTCCAGTGGTCACAGTCTTCTTCATGCGGGAGCCAGAGGCAGCAGCTCCTGTTGCTGGTTTTGTCAGGGCGTCATCACTGTTGGCTCTTTTCAGCTGCAAATACATCTGCCGTTAATGGCTATAAAAATGGTTCAGACCTGCATTGGTGATCATCACATCCTACCCTGCTGAGGCGATGGTCAGAGGACAGCATGTTGGAGGATCTGGAGGTTTTCATGGCTGTGGAGGTGGTGGAAGAAGAAGACGAGGTCAGGCTTGGCCTGGACCGCTCCTGAAATCCTGGCTTGGGCAGCCCCACCTTGGTGGCGCCCGTTTTCATCATGGCTTCACGTCACAAAACTAGAAGAGGAAAAAATCAAGAAAATCATTTGAATGACAACAAAACACAAACTGCGTCATGCGTGTCTGAGTCTGTTAGGTATTTCTAAAGATATAAATGATGAACTGTCTTTTAAAAGACGCCACACCATTAACAAACCCTAATGGAGCCTGCAGAGTCTGAAAGGGCCCTTCATTAATGGAAAAATGAACTCATTATTCTCATCAGAATGTTTGCAGCAGTGCACCACACGCGCAGCCACGCTCTGCAGAAGCCTCAAAGCAGATGTGGACTGCTGCGTCCACATCTGCCGCCGCCTTGACTTTTGCACTGTTCCTCAGTGAATGAATGGCTTACGTTAAACGCAAGAGAAAAAAGGTAAGACTCCATCAACCCTTTTTCTTTTCAGACAGTCGAACAGTTGAGAACAGTGTGGTGCATTTTTAATAACAGATTCAGTGTTAATTATTTCTAAGATTTGTCACATATTTCTTGGGGAAGGTGCTAACTGGGCTCTATAGAACATTACAGGGGCCAACTAGCTGCAGGTTCCATCAGCACGGAACAATGAAATTCACAGTTTTCACAGCAGGAAACAAAATAATGAGGTGCACACATGGTTACAGTGCATGTTTAAAATGAGGCTAAGACCAGAGAGAGAGGCGGGTTACACCCTGGACAGGTCGCCAGCACACTGAACAACCAACCACACCTAAGGTAAATTTAACATTCCTCATTCATGCATCCAAATGCATATCTTTGGACTTTGGAAGGAAGCCAGAACTTCCTCTGTGAGGCTCCATGGCTAACCACTGCGCCACCTTCATATATCAAATATATATATACAACAGGAACATGTAATCAGTGCGAAAAATAAAATGTTTAGGTCACGGCACTCAGCAGCGGGTTGTGTGAACCAGCGGTGAGACGGAACCTCCAAACTTCCTGCTAACGTGGCCCAGGCTGCAGCAGCCTCCTGCAGGCCGGTGGATTATAGTTACAGTCAATAACGGCCTCATTCTCTTTCCCCAGACAGCAAGAGGAAGTGGTCACAGAGACTGTTAAAGGTGTGTACGTGATACCCAGAAGCACTTTGGCAAAGAGAGAGTGATGTGGTGGAGGGCCTCTGACGCTGGCCCCGGAGAGGTCCAGCCATTGATCAGGTTGAGCAACCATGACCATCTGTTTCTGATGGGGACACCCGCGACCCTCCGGGCTCTGCCAGCAGTAACTTGACACCCCAGAGCAGCGCGATCAGGAAGGAATCGTGCTTTCACTTCTACTGGAAACTATTTATAATCCTGGAGATAAAACTGTCATTAGTATCGGTGTTAGATACTATCAGCTACCTCGTGTGTGTTTGACATTTACATAAGTCTGTTGACATGACAGCGCGACTTTAACTGAAGCATTAGCTTTGGTTTGTTTGTGTGGCTGTGAACACGCTGCATACTCTTTTTTTCATTTGCCCAGATCAGAACATGTGTTTGCCTTCTGATGCATCTTATGATGCAGGGCTGCTCTGGGCCAGGTCTTGTGATGAACTCCTGTTTGGAGCAGCACTCCAACACCTCAGCAACAGCTCTCAAATGCTGATGTTCCTTCGCGTTCAAAGGGCTCCTCTGTCTGTTTTGACCTCTGTGACGGCTGACACAGGAAGCAAATTCTACCTGCTGTTTTGCAACTGTTGCACTGTTCTGAAAATGCGACCTTCCTGTTTTCATCTGCAGCGATCGAATCCTCAGCAGGGAGAACGGTGGCCCACTTTCCTTCCACTGGCCCAGTTAGGAACCTTAACATCTTAGAAAGAAGGCAAGAGGTCTATTCTTGACTTGACCTTGAAATCTTCAGAACCAGATTTTCAGTTGCTAAAGCTAAGATGACATTAACGACAGACGTTTCCCGAGTTCTTCCGCCCTGACTAAACACAAATGGTGGCGGTGCTAACGCGTACCTGTATGTCGGAACATCACAACAGTGTGATCAGCGGTCAGCGAGCTTATGGAAGCTAGTATCATCAGGCAGAAGTTACATAACATGATGTCATCAGGGCTTAATTTTGTGGGTAAAAGCTAAATGTGGAATCTTCTTTGGAAAAATACCTGATTAGAAAAAACAAATTTTGAGTTAGTGCAGCCGTAAGTAGCAGGCTACGTGTGCTATAATTACACTGCTTGACAGGAACATGGATGTCAAGTCTGAGCATGGGAGGAGAAGGTGGAGATTTCTGGGGTTTATGTCTGACAGCTGATGTTGGACTGAGCTGGAGCGAGGCAAGCCCAGCTGTTGTGACAAAGATTCTCTGTGATTCATCTCACAGACACCAGACTGGAGGTAAAAAAACAAAGACACCAACAGGAGAAGCATTTATCTATCATTACAATCACTTGGATGCATGTTCAACTGGGGCAGCAGAAGAAAAACCAGCAGCGATTCTAAAAACATGTTTGATCTTGAGTAGGTTTGGGGAAAAGGATGTGGAAGGCTGAAATAAATAACAGCGTCATCACATCCTCTTAGCTCACTGAAGGCAGTTATGACACATTATCAGATTAAATTCAGCAATATTTGAGTTTAAAAAGACTTACAAAGATACAGAATGCACAATAAATACATCCTCACCAGCGGTTTTTCTACAGTATTTAAATATTTATATTTAAGTGGTATTTAAATGGACTTCCTGATACTTTTCAACATATCACTTTTGGGAAGTTCTGGCTTCTCGACTGCATAGATCTCTCGACAGATTGCAAACTCCCGACAGCTCTACAGTGCCCACAAAGCAAAACGTCGTGAGACATGGCGAGAAAGTGAAGTCAGAGAGTGATGGACAACTGTGAGCAAACGCTAAGCAGACTAAAAGAAGAGCTGTGAACGCACTCATTCACTCACTCACGTTTGCGACTGGATGCTGTCCTGCAGTCTGTCCTCTGCTTAAGCAGCCAAACACAAGCAGCAGCAGCAGAAGCAAGCAAGTGTTGCTGAGCTCCAGAGAGCAGCGGCTGCACTGAAGAGAGCAGGCAGGATGAGGAAGTACTGCAGGCTGCCAGCCGCTGCGCCGCTCCTGCCGCCCTTCTCACTCTCACACAAAGAGGAATATAGAGAAAAAGTCACAGCCGCCGGCAATCTGATTCTCTTTGTTTTTTTCCACTTTTTCCTTAGTGAGAAAAAAATGATGATGAGACGAGAGATTAAATGAGAATAAATGAGGGTAATAGTGTTTATAATATACCTTGTAGGTATGATGATCTGTAGTTTGAGCTAGTTTGAGCTAGTTTGATCTGTAGTTTGAGCTAACACTAACCCATGCTTAATTTCTTCTTTATTAAAAAACTGCAGTCATGAAATGCAAGAAGTGCACATGCGTTGCTTTGGTCAAGAGTTTTTAGGAGGCCGTGTGTGAGAATGTACAGATTAAGGTCAGTGTGAGAGGCCTGGGCTCTGGAGGCTGCTGTGGCACAAACAGCAGGCAAAGACAAAGCCAGGCTGTGTGTCGAAACAAAAAGCACATTTCATTTATCGGCAATAATAGTCTAATTTTAATCCTCCAACGTGCGGCATGCCAAGGCTGTGGGGCGTGTGGGCGGATGGCGCTCTGCGATCTGGTGGGGAATGGGCCAGGTTTCGGTTTGTGGCAAGTAGTTAACTAAGGAAGTTGGTCTCGCCACACCCATACATTCTAAAAAATGCATTTGAAAATGGCTGGGGAGGCTTGAAAACTCTTCAGAGAGCTTTTTTTAATGGACCACACGAGGAGTCTTGCATATCTACACACTATTAATCAGAAAAAGCTTTCAAAAGCTTCTACTTTTCCTTAAATATTCAATATTACTCTAACCTTTAACTGAATTGCTATTCAAAAATGTATCATTGAAATACCAGTATGACATCTGGAGCGCATGAGCACCATAAACTGATCCTCCCTGAAGATGCTTTGCAAGGCCTCTTAGGCAGCCACTGCCACCTTTTTATGGCTGTGTTTCCATTTAGTTAATAGGCTTTAGTACAGCCACAAACATTAACCTTTGTGAGATAAGTAGGAATAATATTATTATTATTATTTATAATAAATAATGTATTACTAAGAGCTTTTGCCACATGGAAATGGCTATCTCAGACTCTGTATATATGCCTTAGTCATGCAGTACAGTGGAAAAACACTTGCGTATGAAACAAGCGTAGTTGTCTGTCATTTGCAGCTTTTCCACCACAGCAGACTGGAATTACCAGGATGCTAACCACCACAGTCACAAACAGGTCACATTCAGCCCACAGCACCAGAGACGTCAGGCAGTCATTAATAATGACAAACTGCTGATGTAGATGTAGCTGGACAACTGCTGGGGGGGGGGGGGTTCACGGGAGGATTCCTGTGTCTGGGGGGACGATAGAAAACCGAGCCTGCAAACACCAACTGTCCTTCTTCATTGTTCCTTTCCCTACATCCATCGCCTGGGGGAAAGAAAAGAAACACCGCAAACAAACCAGACTGTTCCTGCTCCACCTGAGATCATGCACACGTGGCTACGTCAGGTGCGCGTTAGGTCAGGTTTAAGAGAAAGAGGTGCGCTAGTTGCTGCCGATTGTGCGTGAGCATAAATGCAGCGTCTGCACAACAGCTGGATCTACAGCTATCTCAGCTGAAGTGAAACAGGAAGTGCGTGGGATCAGTGTTTTACACATGCTGTGAGACGGTCTCTGCTCTCCCTCTGGGTTCCCGTTCGGGACGCAACAGGCTGCAGAGGCTGCTAATTTCACACCAAGCGCTGCAGCAAATGCCTGGCTTGCTCTGCTGTCAGTAGCAACTTGTGAGAAACTGTTAGCAGACCAATTAAGTCATGCACACAAAAATGCCTCCATCTGTGCAAATATTAGTTATGACTCTCTTCTGTTTGAACAAGCCAAGAGTGAATAATCATTAATTCATAGGGGAGGCTGAGGGAAAATTGAGGAAATGAGCGTAGAGTCTGATTTTAAAAAGGAACCAAAAAGCTCCAAACCTAACTAGAGACAGATCCTACGACCAAGAAACACAAGTGCTTACTAAGACAATAATTCACTGCACTGAGGAGAAAATAACAAATTATCTTCTCCACCTGCACGTGCACGTGTGACAAAATATCATGTTATGATTTCAAATAAATGTAAGATCAACAGACAAAATGATATGTTACTTCAAGAAGGATGAAGCACAAATACTAACACAAGAAGTTTTTGATATGTTGGAATATGACCGTTGCAGCGGTCACAGAAATATCTCTCCTTATCTCCAGAGAAGCGCAGCACTGGGAGCTGCACTCTTCATGTATATTTCATCTGCTTCATCCTCTCATTTCATCTTTCTCAGAGCTCTGCCCCCTCAGGGGGCCAAACTTCCTGCCCTGATGTGTCAAAAGTTCTTGTGCGATAAACAGGCCGACGTTAGAGAAACTTCAGTCTCTTTCCTGTCTGGCGCGCTCCACGGGAATATATCCGCAATACTCGCCGGAGAATCACAAGACATCCACAAGAAAGCAGTCATTTTCCACAGTGGAACATCAGAGCGTTACATCCAATGAGCAGACTGTCCAGCCAGGAAGAACCAGTCCACTCTGGCTCTGCTTTAGGAGAAATTTGTGGTGTTTGTTGTGCACTGGGGGTGTGTTCACTGTAACCTGAAGGAACACAATATCTCAGACCTGTTTCAGACATCTGAACAATGCCACAAGCGCACGTTCAGAACATCACTCTTCTAAGCCTGTTTGTCCTTTTCACCTGAAATGAATCACTCAGTGAGATGTTTCATCAATGTCTTAAATTTAGCTGGTGAGACAGGTCAGACGTGGTCCAGATGACCCACTTCCAGAAACACTTTGCATTCCTCTGGGCCAGCCCGTTAGACTGCGATGCTTGTCAAGTATGTGCAGTTTCCTGGACATTGCTGAACTAAAAACAGCACGGTTGAAAAGGACGCCTGCAGTTGACTTCTCTTACAGCTGCATTCACCTCCGAGATTGAGGTTTGCTGGGTCAGCGCTAATCATTATCTCTCCTGGAATTTAATTATATACACAAATGAGAAAACGGGGCTGGTTCAGCCGGGGAGGCTTTCAGCCCCTTGAGGTCATCAAAGGTAAAAGCCAACATTTAAATCAGCAGTGACGTCCCACTGACAG
The DNA here is from genome assembly GCA_016586285.1 of Arothron firmamentum. NCBI lineage: Eukaryota > Metazoa > Chordata > Actinopteri > Tetraodontiformes > Tetraodontidae > Arothron > Arothron firmamentum. The sequence continues at coordinate 35,554 of BJFM01001408.1, forward strand.
CAGGCCAAACGCGACCGTACGTTTCCCTGAACACTGGATCAGTGGTGACTGTGATTATCGGTCAGTCTCGTCTTATCTCCTCAATTAGAGCCTCCTCCATGGCGGTGAAGGACAGGCCACTCCATCTGTACGGAGCCCAGATCTTTCCTCGTGAAGAGCGATAATGGCTGACATCGCTCCCTCCATGGTGTGTGAGAGGCCTGTCTGAGGGGAGAGTCATTTCTTTGAGCATATTTGACTGTCTATGTTACTCATAGAAGGGTCGGAGGTCACAAATAGAAAGGGTTAAAGTTCTTTGCAAATGCGCAAATAACAAGTTGTTGTTTAATTTATTATTATATGCCCAAAATGTGGTGATATATTATGATGCAATATACACATTTCCAATAGAATACTTCCCGTAAGAACACTATCTAATTATTTTAAATTGTGCAGAGTTAATCATATACACACACACACAAAAAAAAAACCCAAAGACGATGGCAATACGTAACACAGTGCCAACACCCTGATCTAGCGTGTCTATGATGGACTTTGCTGGGATACACCTCTGTGGTCATCAGGTAGGGCCACCAGAGCTGTGATGTCACATCTAGATGTCCCATCGGCCGCCTGCTCAGCTCCCCTCTCTGCTCCCTTTCCAAAAACTGGTGCTTCTCACACTGGGTTGCCTTCTCTTTGCTTTCGAGCTATATTTAGATTTCTTCTGAGCAACAAATTCCGCTTCTGTGTTTCTGCTGTAAAATGTTGAAGCCAATCACGGCTGCAGCTGCTTCTCACTCTTCTTACCACAACCGGACAAAGTCACACCATCCTGCCTATGACACCACAATCACCCACAGTAAAAGCACTTTTTTAATCTACTCCTGCCTCACAAAGGACCTCCATATCATTCAGGAAGACATGCATCTAGTGTTTCCCAATTAGGTAAGTGGCACAAGAAATTGCCGGGTAGCGATGCTTTTGTATAAGTGGTCTAGAGGGTGCTCCCCACATGACCTTTTGACTATAAATAGCAGTCCAGCGACAGGAATTGCAAAACCAGGGGAGCGTCAGTCTTTCATTCTCTAAACGGAGGTAAAGAAAGAGGCCAGCAGTTCAGGAGATGCTTGTATCGCTCTGGAAAGGCTGTTTCCCCAAAGGATTCAGACATGAGGTGTGCTCATACAGTAAAAGTATCCAGCCTGACAGCAATGAGCACAGTCAGTTCTGAGCACAGGATCCATCCCTTTAGCCCTTCTTGGATGGTTATGCATGAGGAAAAACAAAGGCTGTAATTACCAACTAACAACTTTCACATTGACTTTGACATAACTGACTGTGGGGTTGCCTCTCTTCTCCTACCATAATCATAAGGGAACATAGAAAGTTAAAGCTGTCATTTGGTCCCTATTTGGTTCCTAAAGGATCCAGGCAGGACACACTGTATGGCTGACCTCTCGTACTATGAAACCCTTCAATTAGGATTTTACTGTTTACTTTTAGTCGGTATTAAGATTTGTGTTTGCGCTGCAACAGCAACTATGAGTGAAATCACAAATGTTTTATTGAAGGATGATTGTTTTAAACAAAACTGACTGCAGAACTCTTTGGTGGTGCGTTTTACTAGACAGTTAATGGTGCTTGGCTGCTGGAGAACTGCACACAGGAGCTTAGTCAGGTGTCTTTGCAAAAGCCAAGCATTTAAAACCCCATTAAAAACACAAGAAAACTTTTCAGGAACACTTAACACAGCAGGACCCTCTGACTGTTTCACACGCAGCCATCTAATGAGAAACAAACGGTTTACTGATCATGTGAAGGGGAAAAAAGTTGGGTGAGACAGTATAATAAACCAAAGATGCTGGTGGCCACAACAGAATCTGCTACTTTTCTCTGTCAGCCACTAAAATCTTTGTTATATTAAAAACACAAACAGATTTGCACTTGGAGGAATTATTAAGGACATGCCTTATTCTGAAGCCCCCCCCCCCCCAAAATGTAGCTTACAGTTGATGTTAGAACAGCCACGACAACATTTTCAGTCTTTGGTTTTAACAGTTAAAAACCAAAATTGCGGACTTTAATGTTTTGTTCTACACAGGAAGAAAAATATACATTAGACCATGCCAAACAGCAAATTACCAAGATCCTCTGTGGTGCGATAATAATAATAATAATAATAATAATAATAATAATAATAATAATAATAATAATAATAATAATAATAATAATAAATAAATAAATAAACTGCATCATTGATCATTTCTAAGCAGATGTCATGTCAAAGCCACTGGATAGAACCTCCGTCTGCTTCAGCAGCCACGCAGTGACCGGTCGATGAAAACATGTCTGCTGGGCAATGTAGTTAAAGACGTGACCAGGAAAGACTGGTCTGTTAAATGAAAACAGAGACGCCTGCTGACGTTTGAGGTGGTGCGAGCTGACAATTCTGCAAGCTGTTATTAAAGTATGCTCCGCGTCTGCGCCAACCTGTCAAACCGGGAGCGCCCGACTCTGAAGCGTTATATGCTCACGATCTGCTCAAACAAACTGGTTAAAATAGACGACGACGCTGGAGACGGCTTATAAGGCAGTCCCAGCCAGTAGCTTCTCCTCACCTGGACTGTCCTGCGGTGGTGATGTCGTCTGATCCCTGAGCAGGATGCTGCTGCTGCCGCGGCTGCCGCCTGTCTGTCACCGGCCGCTTGTTCCACCGGAGCAACGCCCCGCCCACGGTCGCAAGGGGCGGGCTGCGGAGGAGAGGGGGCGGGGCCGAAAACTGCAGCAGTGACTTGTATTTATGGATGCCATATGTACATGGATGCCATGTACTTTATGGATGTCATATACATGGCTTTATGGATGCCATATTTCCCAAACAGAGTAATACTATCAACGGTCAGAAATGTTGAAAGGTATTCGGTAAGTTAGTGGAATATATGCTGTATTTTAAGCAAGAGCTTAAGATGTAGGTCTGTATCTTGTCAGATGCAGAACTTAAAACAAGCGAGCCATTTCTTCTTCCAATAATATTTTCATGTTGTTAAATGCATTTTCTTATAGCCTTGTCGGTGCATTTAATATAAACTCCATCTCTGTAGAGGGAAAGTCTTTATTGTACAGTATACAGCCCACTGGAGGACAACCCAACTTATGCTACATTTTGTCCACAAGGTGGCAGCAAAAACACTCAAGTCTACATGTCCAGCGACATCTGTTATTCTCAGCGTCATCTGACCTTTGCCACTCTTAAGTAAAACATTGACTGTTGCTACTTGCTATATATAATATGTTGAAGAAACCATGATTTGGTCCAACTTGGTTCCCTTTTACAATTTTTACTTCTTTTCAAATGCATGGCTCTCTTCATTCACTCAATAATAACTCAGCATCTGTGAAAGCACTTCTCTCAATTTCTGATAACTGAAAAACAAGGCATCATATTTCTTATCTTTTCCTTTCTTTTCTTTTCATTGTAAAGGCTGTCTTTCTGCTTACAGGTGTCCATAATTACTCTCTTTTTTGGTCTGTTATGTTTCAACAAGGCAAGAGTTGGCGTGTTGAGAGCATCCATCATATTTCTGCAGGTTTGGGTCTTCATCTGCTGCAGAGGGGTCTTTAACGCAGACACAACGCACACCTGTAGAGCCAGGGGAGTAGAGCTTCCGTGGGACCCCAGTCCAGCTTCTTTCCACTCCACCACTGCAGATGGAGCATTCCAGTCAAAGCTTCATCCACATCAAACAAATCAGGATGTTTCAGCTATCAATTAGTGCTATAGGTCTATCACACTGGCACTGTGGTCTCTAGGTTTGGGTGAATACTTTAAGCTCAGTATATGTGCTGAAAAACTTTATTTGGAGGGAAAGATAGGAATTACTACACTTAACTAGCTGTTTCTAGCTGTTAGCTGTTTCCTGCTGCTTAAGACAGAATGTTTTAATTTTCATAATTTCCTTGTAAAAAGAGTCAACATTTTGGCTTCCGTACAATTTGAGTATATGATTCTAATAATAATACTACTTGATTTGCTCAGAACTATTTCCGTACCTCTTATTCGTGCACCAGACTCTTCCACCTTCGGCAGCACTCCATTGTGAGTTGCAGGGAGGGAAATGTAATTTCTCAGCCTCAGACTGGGCCTTGATTCGCTGGCCCTCTGCCAGTGATGCTTCTGTCTGCAGCAACATGTCCGTGGGCTCCCCAGTTTCACTGTAGAACCGGCCTGTTAGCAAGCCTGAAATCAAGGTTAAAGGCTTCAAATCAGCTGACTTTTTTTTCAAAATAGTACAAGCCAGAGTTCTCCTATTTCAACATAATTATGATATGAACAAAGTGTCCTAACTTCATTGGTGACAAACATATAGTCTCTCATTGAATGCAAAGAGGACGCAGTTGGTTAAAAGCTTGATTGTGTAACTGCACATGGGTATATTTGATATGCTTGTTATTGCTTTAAACGTTCACTCCTACTATTGACAGGAATCATTATGTTAATGTGCAGAGACTAGTAATACTGTATGATTCACTTCAAATACATATAACAAAAGATTTTGTCTCATTTATTTAATTGGCCTCATGTTATACTCTGATAAGGGTTGCTACAAGAATTCTTAAGGCTTAATATATAATATGGGCATTTGTTCTGTAACCTTCCATGGCTTGTCCATGAAATGATCAAATTAACATTGTTTTTCATCAGCAATAGTTTGATGGTTTAGTGCAACTAAATCTGATCTCACAAGATTGATATATAAGCAGAATTCATTTAGGAATAATTGTATTTGCTGCAGCAGATTCCCTGATCCAAAATTTAGAAGGAAAATCATCACGTACCTACGGGTTGGTAGTGTTTCTGATAGAAGGCCAGCCAGTCATAAAGAACCAGCATCTGCAGCGGAGACAGACTAGACACATCATCTGTCAGACCAATTTCTGTAAAGTCCCCGGTGACAAATGCCAGTGATACATCTTTTCCTGGAAGAACAGAAACCGAATGGCATTAATATTTCATAAACCGGCATGTTACAATGGTCAAAAGTATTTCACCTGTGTCCGAAAAAGATCTTTGTGAATCTAATCAAGGCAATCCCCATGAAAAGGACAAAAGGCATTCGTCATTATCTACTTTACATGGTTATGTTCAAAAGCTCTTTTAACAAACTAATGACTCACTAACTGAGCAAACTTTCTTTGTGTGTGCTGCCACTTCCTCCCCCTTTTCAAACGTGAAGCCATCTGATCAGCAGGTTAGGTGGGGCCATCTGAAGTTGAGTTTGTATTCCAGGAGAACTCTTATTTTTACATTTTGGCCATATTGATTCAATTTGAAGAACTCTTATATTTATACTTATATTCCAGGGGCCACATACGTCACGACATAATTAAAAAACCGGAAATTGGTTTGGGACAAGTGATTCAAATTCCAGAAATAATGTGGTGGAAACACTTTCATATCAGGTGGTAAAAACTGACTGTTATTGATGACGTAAAATCACCTGTCATAAAATGATATGTCCCACCAGGCCCGTAGTGTTTGTGTCCTTGGTGGACGTCGAAGACTTGGCCCAGTATGGCCAGATAGAGACCCTTGCTGCCTTCTTGTCCGTCGTACAAAGACAATTCATGACTGCTCAACAGCTTAACGGGAGGTTTCGTAGTCGAAAATTTCCCGAATGTAACGATCCACTCGTGAGAAATAAACAACACCGCTACAGATAACAAAGCGACGCATACATAGCCGAGCATAACGTCATTTTTTTTTTTTTTAGCTTTTTAGCATGCGATTCAGTAAATCATGACAGCCAAGGGGGAACGTCAACACAGGTGCTTCCGTTCCGTGAGCGCAGAGGCTAACGCGCATGCGCAGAGTAAGGACGCAAATGACGTCTTCGACTCGCGGACGTACAGTACGTCAATGCGGTAGTACGACAGGGCTCCGTAGGTTAGGGGTCTGAGTGCAGACCGGTCCAGCGTTTTACAGTAGTCACACGGAGCGCCAAAACATTTCGGGGATCCCTAAAGCGGCCAAACCACTATGGGGAACTCCGAGAGTGGCTGCGGTGGAGGCAGCGGCGACGAGGACGATATCGAAACCGAGATTCATGGCATCGCGGAAGACAGTCCGGCCTCTGCGGCCACAGGCGGCGGAGGCGGCGGAGGCTCCGGCTCTGGTCGAAGCGGAAGAGGATCGAATAACGTGTCCGTGGCCACCAGTGGACCACCTAGTCCGGGCGTCCTTTTGGAACAAGTGAAACTCAGAGAAGCTGCTGCTCGTATTAGTGACTCAAAAACTGTAATTCAGGAGTCTGTCCTGGCCGGGAATGAGGGCGTCCTGGTGCGGTGGCTGGATGACCGGGTGAACCGGGGGGAGGAATCTGTTAATTTGGAACAATTTTGCGAGATCCTGGAGAGCAGAGATGCCACGAGAGATGAGTGTGAAGAGGTACACAGCCACGGAGCAGCAAATGAACTTCGCACCCATTGCCCGATGTCTTTATTTAAGCTGTTATGAATGCAAACATTTGTTGATATCACTTGCCAAGTTAATTTCCCCCTGGTTTTCAGCTCTGGTCTGTTTCAGCACAACGCTGCGTTGTCAAACTGTGTGGGATTATATGGAATGTTGCTTTTGTAACTTTTACAACTGTTGTAGCTGTTGTAACTTACAATACTCCATTGGATCAGTCTATAGAAGCTATAGCCAGTTGTACTTTCCTCAACAAAGCACTTGGTTAAACCACATTCATGACGAGCAGTAAATAGTGAGGTTGCACTTGTTGTGTTTTACCTTTGGTGTGAATGAATGCAGGTGATTGTGTTTGTATGTGTTGTGTCACAATACTCTCTGTGTTCCTGCCCCAGGCCTTTGGACAGTTTGATGCAGAGGGGGATGGGGTGGTGGATATAGAGAGCATGTTGACTGCTCTGAAGAACTCCAATGGAGCTAATCTTAAGAGAGAGCTGAGTCATGTGATAAAACAGTTCCAGGCGTGCTCACTAACTCCAGGTATGAGATATCAATCATTTATGTGAATCACCGTTGTCTTATTTAATCTGGAGGTGAAGGCAAAGTTGAGAGGATTTAACCAGGGATATATTCAGTGTTTCTGTTTTTCTTTCCTCCCACAGGTTTTGTTGACATATTCTCCAGGACCAAAGACAGGTTAGGGGCACATGCCTCTAAGATCCTGAAATTCTTACACAGGAATCGCATTCCCAGTAGTGCCATCCCCTTCCCCATCTTAGAGGGTTACAACAGTATCTGCACTATGAGGTCCAGTGTGGTCCAGGATTACTTGCAATTCGTATTGCAGAAGGAAAAAGGTCAGCTTAATAATAATAATGCAGTGGTATAAGATAATGCAGATACTCGAAAAGTGGGGGGCTTAACTCACTGATATGATGAGTAGACTGTGAATGTTGGCCATTACCACTGAGGTGTCATCTTAACTTGTATATGTTTTCTCTTCAGAATTAGATATTCAGTACAGAGCAGAGTTGGACCCGGATCAGGAGACCGACAAGATCCGAGTGGTCACGCAGTGCTACAGCTCTATAGAAGTTTCTTCCAATGCTGTAGATATTTACAAGATGACAAATGGAGAAACTGTGTCTTTCTGGGAGTCGGACGGCAGCGCACGCTCACACTGGATAAGGCAAGGAAAACACATCTGAAGGAAGCAAATTCCCACAAATGCGTGTGTTTGTGTGTGTGTGTGTGTGTGTGTGTGTGGAGGTTGGTTCAGTCGTCACGTAATTAGCCTTGAGGTGAGAGTGTGTTTGTCTTTCCCCTGATTTCAGGCTGAAAATGAAGCCGGACGTAGTTTTGAGACGTCTCGCCATTGCCGTGGCCTCTAATGACCACAGCTACATGCCTCAGCTGGTCTCAGTTGCCGTTGGAAAAAACCGCCGTTCGCTGGAGGAGATCAAAGACATCCGCATCCCCAGTAACGTCACAGGCTACGTCTCTCTCCTGGAGAATGCAGACATCACATATCCATGTGAGTCCCCAACTTCTCAGTCTGCTCAACTTAATGCCTTACTGAGATTTGATGTCAGGGGAAAAAAAGAATCTAATGCTACTTTAAAACCCCAGATGTGCAAATCAATATCAAGAGGTGCCTGAGCGATGGATGTGACACGCGTATCCATGGCTTGAAGACTTTGGGCTACCACCTTACCAAAAGTAAAGAGGTGTCAGTTTCAGATGCTTCAGCCATCTGGTACCTGTCTCTTGTCACCTCCTTGGTCACTGCATCCATGGAAACAAACCCAGCACTGGCTAATACTGTCCTTCAGAGCACACAGTAAGACCTACTTATTGTTTAAAAAAAAAACAGTTCATTTTTTTTTTGGAGTCTTCAAATGTTGTTGCCGTTTAGGTTACATAATGAGGGTTTGTGTGTTCCCCCCGTCTCTATTAGAAAAGCCTTACGGCACATGCCACCACTGTCCCTCACGCCATCATCCACAGAGTTCCCCAAGTTCTTCTCTGCGAACATCCTGGAGGAGGTGGATGGGTTTCTTCTCAGAATAGCAGAGTAATGACCAGCTCAACCTTCATCAGCGGCACACTCGCAAATCACTGCTGACCTCACCATAACAAAAAACACTAAAAATTATATTGTTTTTCAGTATCAAAGTTAATGCCTTAAGTTTTTAAGGCATTAACTTTTCAGATGATTTAGTTAGCTTTGCACTAACATTTTTTTTCCTAGTAAGTGCTCTCATTAACTTAGTTTTCAAATATTCAATTTCTTTGACATAGTTTAAAATATAGCTCAAAACATTTGTTTACCTTCTTGTTTCATTTATAATTGCAGACTGCAGTAACATAGAGACTAGTTAGAAGTCTAGTAATAGGAATTATTTCCTAACAATACCTACTTGCCACCTAATGTGATTTCATGAACCGCTAAAGGCTAACCTCTGTTTGTGTCTTGCTTTTGTCTCAGCTGCAGCGTGAGCCCTGATGCAGAAATGACTCTCCTGGCTTTTGCCTTGGCTAGAGGCAGTGTAGCAAAGGTGCTTCAAGCTCTGTCCTGCATCAGCGATCATTTAGAAACCCAGTACAAGGCCTCATTGCTCATTCTGTCCATGGCCTCCGTCAGGCTGCGACTGCTTAATCGACATGGTAAGTTGATTCGGACTTCTTTTTCCATTAGACATTTGAGAGCGTAGTCCTGGGGAAAGTGCTTTGAATGCAGAGAAGAGATGTAGTACTGGAAAAATCAGTGGGAGAATGGAAAGTCGATTTCACATGTTTCATTCCCTGTAAGACCTAACAACTAAACTGTTAAACCTGTAAAACTATACCTTTAACGATGATGAACGTACCGTTACAGGGAAGCCGCTTCAACTGCACCTTCAGGCCTGTGATGTCAAGAGTAAAGAGGAGAAATCTGGACCAGAGAGCATGCTCCTAGAGTCTTCTACTGGAGATGGTAGCTAGGCCTTGAATCATTTAAAAAAATCACATGAATAATCCATTTTCATGCTAGATCCTGCTTTTAAGTCACCATAAAAATCACATTCTGCGTGGCCTGTTGGAAACCTTTAAACTGCACATGCGTTTCTTGTGCTGAAGTTGATACTCAATGTTGGTATGATTTTAGTGAAACCTCTACCATCCCTACCAGAATAAAGTAACACCTTTGTTTTTTTTAAATTTTTTTTTAACTTTAAAGGCTTTCTCACAGAAAGTGGCAGGAAAAAGGCCAGTGTGATCCTGTCAACAGAAGACCAGAGCTGCTTCCTGGTCACTCAGATGAGGATCAAAGTAGGCTCTTTTTGATTTCACTGTTTCAGTTTAAAAAAAAAAAAAAAGCAAAAACCATAGCTGTGAAAGAGTGCTACTATGGCTAAAACATTGCTTTCTTTATGCACCAAAGGTCAGAAAAGGAGCCATTGGAGCAAAATGTGGCCTGGTCTTTGCATACATGGATGAAAATGCTTTTAATGCAGAAAAACATTTCCAGAGGTTCAAGAAGTATGATGCATGGGACTACAAGGACTACAGAGAGTTTGTACAAAAGAAGTAAGGATTCATTCAATTTAGCTTGTCTGTATTTGCTGACAATTATTCTAAGTGTTAGGACGTACATGTAGAGGTTTGCTTTATTGGTGTAAGTACCTGATTTGTCATGTCATCACCTGGTCTAAAGTGTGAGAATAAACTCTGAAGATGAGCCAATTGGCTGGTTCGAGCTGGAAAACGACTGGAATGATGCTGATATCAGGCTGCAGCAGTGTCGTGTTGCCAAGGTACGTCACCCGTTCTAATTCTGTCGTCTGGCTGTGTGGCAGTTTAAGTATGTGGACTTTGTTGCATTAACACACTTTTTACCCTTTTCCCTAGTTCCTAATGGTAAAGTTCATTTGCACCAGGCAAGACTGGGTTGCAGAACGTCTGGGAGTCCAGTCCCTCACTTTCAGTGGATACCTGTTTCCCACGACAGACAGGCTGGTAGATCAGGACAGCCTCACCCCAGAGGCAGAGAACCTCAGCCAGAATGCTGTTTCTGGCCTTTTTCTACTGAACAAAACTCTATTCTTTATACAACAGCTCACACGAGACATGGCAAGTCATCGAGACAGTCATTTTGAGATTGACTGTGTTTCAAATATTTTACATAGCTTAACTGACACTCTGTGCAGGATGCATCTCAGCTAAAGCAGAAGTATCTTCTGGACTTCAGTGGCCTCAGTCTGAACCTTGTTTGGACCTTCTACAGTAAACTCAGGGAGTTGTGAGTAAAAGCTGTTCTGCCGCTAAGGATTCATGTGGCACTCATTTACCCATTTACGTTAATTAACTCAGCACCCTTTGTCTTTGTGTCAGTGATCAAGAGGAGGTGTTGAAGAGCAGAGTTCTGCTACTACAGTTGATGCAAAATTGTTTCCCCATGATGCCTAACCCACTGGAGCAGTCCGTCCCGGACGAGGGAGCCAAAGCAGCGGCTGGTCCGTCAACGTCTCGCAGCTCTGAAACTTTATCGCAGTCTGTCGCTGCTGTTGGGGAGCTCTACGCTCACCTCTGCCACGGTAAGACTCAGTTGACTTCCACACAGCAGGGAGCAATCTGAAGGATTTATGAGGATTTACTCCTCAGCTGCCACTGTGAATGCGAAAAACCTGTGCAGCGTCAACCTGTAATCTTTGCATTTCAGTCGTGGATGGTCCAGAAGGCGAGACATTAGTGGAAAAGGCTTTGCACAAGGAGGCAGTCAGGGCCATTCTCAGTGGAGCCGTGGTGTTCTTCCCCGATAAAAATGTCAGGCGAGAAAAACTCTTCCACATGATGGTGAGTTCATTGAGAGAAATTGTTGATAGTTAGATAAGAACTAACTGGCTGAAATAATAATATTCCTATTTACAGAATAATATTACAGAAGAGGATAATCCAGAGTCAGTGAAGTTGACATTTGAGTCACTTTGCAATTTCTTCAGGTCAGTATTCTCTACATCAAAAAAGGCTAATTATTCTATTTTTTCCCCCAAGTGGCAGTGGTGGCTATCAGCTGTCTTTTTATTTTACAGCAATCAGGATCCAAATGGGCTTCTATTGCTCCCACCTAAGGTAGCCCCCGCAGACTTTGACATCAGCCCCATACTGGCCGTCATGGAGACGCTGCTGAACATGGCAACTAAAGAGGTGAGAGGTCTTCAAGGTGTGCGCAGTCTCATTTTTCAGATGAACGGTGGTTTCCACATTTTCCTCTCACCCCTCAGTGTGAGGTGATGATGATGGACGGCAGCGGTGGAGCCAGCAGGATGGTGTTGCTCTCCTTGTTCTGGGCTCTGCAGGGTAGTCTGCTCTCCTGGTGTTACCTTCAGCTTAAAGGGACTTCCTCCACTGCTGCCACTGTGGACCTGGCCAGAGCCATTCTTGTGAAATGTGAGATCCTGATGTTTAGCGCTTTATGATAAGACAGCTAACAAAATATGCTGGAATCTATTATGTAATAAATGAGTTTGTGTGTGAATTAGTAGCACTCACAAAAAGAACAAATTGTTTCATTCAATAGACGTGGATCAGTTCCTGGGAAGCATCAAAGCTACTCTTGGTTCCCTGCTGGAGAGGTACACTGGTGCTGAAATTACTGACAAACTAGGCAGCTCCATCCTAGCCACGCTCTTCAGACAGCAGGTACAACACTCTTATTGTGATCTGAATGGGTTTGTGTTTTCTTTAGTTCTTTTCTTATGCAATTATTCATTTGACTGCAATGTCTCTTGTGGTCCTGGCAGATCATTCTACTTCTGGAGCTGTGCTTTCTGGACATCCCTCACAGTTCACTGCTGAAGAGCTTCTCTTCTCTGGTGGAGCTGCTCAGAAGTCTCTCCACTGATACTGGAGACATCTTTTCGAAGGTCTGTCAAATCACAGAATTCCCCACCTCTTGGTAAAAATGCTAATAATATTGCCTCATATAGAACTATGTATCAGGTTAAAAGAGCTCGTGTGAGTAAAAGCTTTGTTTTCTGAAGGATTTCAGGGTTTCCTGTGAAATGTGATCAAGCAGCAATGACAGCACTACCCATGATCTTGCATTACGGCTATTTGTTTCAGTTAAAAGATCCCCCCCCTTTCAATCAGTCACTGCAAATGTTTTATTAGATGGACCAGGAGACCTGGCATCAGCCCCAGCAGCCAGTGGTGCTGAGGACCTGGAATGTGGAATCCCCTCACAACTACGAGAACAGCCGTCATGAGACCACCATCTATGCTTGCCCCGGTGCTACATCATTTGAAGTGGAGTTTGATGAGCGCTGTGAGACAGAGAAGAGGTGATATAAAGTAATAGACAGAGGAGTGTTTGGTTTTCTCTGCTGTAAATTTTCATAACCTGGCTTTTGTCCTGTAAATCCTCAGATATGACTACTTGGAATTTACTGATTCTAGAGGGGGGAAGGTCCGCTATGACATGAAGGTTGGATCTGAAAAGTGGCCAACGGTAGGATATGAAAGCCAAGTTATATGGTATAATGTATCTAGCAAGTATGAAATGCTATCATTTGGTTTCTTTTATTATTTTTATTCTTTCCTTTCACTCCTGCAGAAAGTGACATTCGATGCTGGTCCCCAACTGCAGTTCCTTTTCCACTCAGATAGCAGTAACAATGAATGGGGTTATAAGTTCTCTGTGACAGCCCTGGGCCTCCCAGATATCACTCTGTCATGGATATCAGACCTGCAGCTGCTGGTCGCTCGCTTGATGGGTCGACTTGCCTCCAGAACCCTGGCCTTGAAATCCCCTCACGGTGAGACTATGCTATAAAAAGCTAGTTAGCTTGTTTAATCTGTTATCTTCTAATGTGACATCTTCCAGGTTCTGTGTAACTAATGCAACTTTTGCAAATGTGACTAATTACATCATATTTACTACTAATGAGTAATATCCAGGATTTATTTATTTCTTTGTCTTCTCTAGAGATGCGCACTGTTAAGGAGCTTCCTCCGGGGAAAATGTCCCATGTTCAGAATTCTCCTTTGTGGAAACCAATTCTGCGACATGGGTTATGTGAAACAAAGATGAGTCGGACTAAATCTCCAGACCAGGTGTTGTTAATAATTTCCAGCCAGTCCTGTATACTTCCAGAATCCAGATACGGAGTGTTCTATAGCTTTTTCTCCTTTGATAGACAAATACATGGAGTGTTGAGGAGTTGAGAAGCTTTCTGGAGGACTGTGCCCATTGGGATCCTTCTCAGGAGCAGGCAAACAGCCGGACAGAGCTGATGAAAAACATCCTGCAGGCGTACAAAAAACATCCAATGAGGCACGAGATCGCTCTTGGATCGAAAACAGATCAAGCTGTGAATGCTGTTTGGGCGGCCATGATATACCACACGCCAGCTCTCAGCAGCAGCCTGAAGGCCTATGGTAAGGCTCCACTCCAATACTGTAAATGATTTATTTTAGCAGCATTTATTTTGCACTTGTACTGCTGTGTTTATTGAGCAGTGTTTATCAAGGTCGTTGTAAATTGGATTAAATTGTTTCATCTAGTCGGCCAAGAGTCCAAGTCTTGTCTGAGTGATGAGTTCGTTCAGGTTTATGTATTGGCCGACAGCATCAGAACCTGGATGGTGAGTGTTTTTTCCGTTTTCATTTGTGTCATCATGATAGCACAGATGTTTCCAAAGTTTTAAGATCATGTATTAATGAGCTAGGTGGGAGTGCATTATCATTCATTTATAACCGTCAACAACACTAAAATTGTCACGGTAGTCAAATTTAACACTTTTGCTTGGTTGTGTTTCATGCTGTCTATCATCTCATGCCATTCTATTGATAAAGGCATATAGAAATATGCACTGTATAAATCAACATTTTTAGGAAGTGAATATTAAGAAAATGGATCGATGGGTAGACACCAATTTTAAAAAAAAAGTTTGCTAAATTTTGATCATAACAATTTCATTTTTTCTTTATCAGCTGGAGATGAAGCAGAGATATCTAGCTGGCAAAATGAATGGGCCTGATGAAAAGGGAAATGGCCACCACGAGGAGGTCACCATGGAGACCCTTGGTAAGAAATGTAAAGCCAAATCCCTCTTTTTAAAACCGCCAGTCTTTTCATTTTTTCTGTCTCGTGTGGTTTTCCCATAGCTGACATGTGCATCGAGAAGAGCCTCCTGCTCCTCAGGTTCCCTCCATGTGGACAACCATGTCATGACAGTGACAAACACAAAGCGGCAGAGGGCAGTAGTGCTCCACTTCTTCACTCAAATGCGATCTCAGAAGGAGACTTCCAGGCCAGCTCCTCAGTAGGATCTCCCAGTGTTGTAAAAAGGGAAAGAGCCCCGTCCCCTGGAGCTCAAGCCCAGAACTCCTCTACTGGTGACCAGAGCATGCCAGACAACAAAGGCTCAGGGGAGAACCTGCCCACCCAGCCAGGGCAACCAGCTTCGCCCTCTGTCATCCCTCATAAAACCCCATTTAGCCGCTCTCGCCTACGCCTTCTGTCATGTCGATCTATAGAAGAGCCCAGCATGACCTCGTCTGTCAAGGATCGTTACCCAATAGTCAAACACATCCTTAACTTTATAAGGGACCAGGGTGTCACAACAGCAAGGTGACTGACAGCCAACAGTGTCCTGATGTGCATGTTCCAACTCCATCAGACATGGTTTACTCTTGTTCTTTTTCTCTCCCATCTGCAGTGTTGTACAGACACTTTCCCTGAGCCAAGCCCAGGCT
Organism: Arothron firmamentum; assembly: GCA_016586285.1. Classification (NCBI taxonomy): domain Eukaryota; kingdom Metazoa; phylum Chordata; class Actinopteri; order Tetraodontiformes; family Tetraodontidae; genus Arothron; species Arothron firmamentum. The sequence continues at coordinate 50,744 of BJFM01001408.1, forward strand.
GTGAGTGTGTGCAAGGTCTTGGAAATGGTGCAGCAGTGTTTATGTTCCCTGGGAAAGCCACATCTCTTCCAAGCTCCCTGCATCCTGTTTCTGCAGGAGCTGCTTGCATGCCAGAAAGGCTTCACTGGGTAAATTTAGAGAAGATGTTATGACTAAGATAATCTGTTACTTAATTACTTAAATTGTCATTTTTAAAACAATAAGCAGTGTCTGGACAGTCTTATTTTGTATTCACTGATCAGTTTGACCGTTTAAACTAAAACAAAACATGTATAATGTTCTTCTTCCTTTGTTCAGCTATTTCTCTCAGTTGTCTGACAGTGGGCATAAGTTGGGAGTGGAGGTGAGACATTCCTATCATCAGTTGGTGCTCATGCTGGTGGAGGCAGTACAGAGCTTCAGTAACCTCAGTGAGAAGTAAGTCTCCAGTAGTGCAGCAGAGATTCTGTGTGTGGGTTCAGCGGTGTAACCTCCCGACCCCTGTTCTCCTCCCCAGAGCTCTGCTACCAGCCTTGTCATGTGTGCAGACCTGCTTGTTGCATCTCCTAGACATAAGCTGGGAGGCTGATGACCTTCCCCTCTTCTTGAAAATCAAACTTCCTGAACTGCTGCTCAGCATGGCTCAGGACAACATCAGTGTTCATGATGTTGCCATCAGGTAACAGAAAGCAGCTCACGGTCCAAAAAAATGTTTGCCAATCTGTAACGTAAACTCTTAAGTTCTTTTTTGATTGTATTGTAATAAAGATTGTATTATTATTATAATTGTATCAATCTACAGCCAATGGACTGAGGAGGATGAAATTGCAGACTACAAGAAGAACCAGGAGTGGATGGACGAGTGTATGGATGGCATGTTTGAGAAGTGGTATGACAAAATTGAAGGAGAGCCCTCAGAAGACAAAAGAAAGGTACACTCCCTTTAGCTTTACTCGACTGCAACTTTATAAAAAAAAAAACATTTCAGTGATACAACTAGACAACATATAGAGACATGAGTATAATTTTTGACATTGTTTTGATCCAACCAGTGTTGATATGATGAATGTTCTACATTTGTTGAACACCAATAAGAATACTGCATGAATAAGAGAATTGATCATTGTTCTATCCCAACTCCATGACTTTCCCCACAGATGCACATGTTTATTGCACGTTATTGTGACCTGCTCAATGTCGTCATCTCCTGTGACGGTTGTGAGAGGATGGCACCTTGGCACCGCTACAGATGTCTGCAGTGCATGGATATGGACCTGTGCAAGACATGCTTCCTCAGTGAGTTCTCACTCTCCACTGCAGCAAATGTACCCCGGGAAGGATGCAGCAGAAGTGTAATTGAACATGTTTTACGCCAGGCGGTGCCAAGCCTGAGGGCCATGAGGATGATCATGAGATGGTCAACATGGAATACGCCTGTGACCACTGCCAGGGCCTCATCGTAGGCAGCAGGATCAACTGCAACGTCTGTGAAGACTTTGACCTCTGCTTTGGTTGTTACAATGCAAAAAAATATCCTGACAGGTAAGACTTTTTGGTCCTGTTGTGTTTGAAAAGGCTAGCTTCTCTTTAGATTTCTTTTTTTCTAATCAAACGTTCCCATGTGTAGCCACCTGCCCACTCATCGGATCACAGTGTACCCCATGGTCACCATACGCATCAGCGATCGTCACCGATTAATCCAACCCTACATTCACAACTACTCCTGGCTGCTCTTCGCCGCTTTGACCCTCTACACATCTGAACTGAGCAGTCAGAATGAGACGGAAGGCAAAGCGGTGGAAGGGAGCAGCATGAGGCAGGCTGCAGCCCTGCAGAAGTGCTGCTCTCAGCTCATCACTGATTGCTTGCTCAAAGGTCAAACGGGCAAAGGTAACACTGTTATAATTACTGCAATTAAATTGGGTTAACCTCTGATAATAATAAAAAAAAGATACACGTGCTCACAGCATTCAGACTTAGGTTTGAGTTGTGAACTGGAGTGGGAAAGCAGCCATTAATTATTATCTCCTCCAGATAAAGAACAGGAATATAGTGCTGAGGTGAATTTTAGGTGAAGGGTTGAAAACCAACACTGAGGTTGTGCAACAAAAGGGTTTCAGTATTAAACAAAAATCACAGAGTTGTGATCTAAGTGCCATCATTTCAGCCAAAATGCTGTTAACAACTCTACTCTTACCCTTGCTCACACCTCCAATAAGATCAGTAATTATTGATATATTGGCACTTATTTGTTGCGATATTTGTCATGAGAAGACAGGATTACAGAACTCCACACTGATAGTAATCATTACATTCTTATATTAACAGAGTTTCTGAACCTGTTGCTGCATTAATTACCTTAATCCTTTTTACTCTCCAACTGTCATCGGCCGTGTAGGTTTCCGCTCATCAGCATTGCTGGCTATGCTGTTGTCCAATGAATCAGCGTCTGACAGTGAGCTGTGTCCAGTCTCACCAGAGTCCTCTCAGGAGACCAGTACAGCCACTGATGCGTCCTCTCTCCCCGGCAGCACCGCAGCAATCTGCTCCCCATCCTCCCCCAAGTACAAGGTGAGAAAAAAAGGGAGTTCTAAATCACACCACAACATCACAATATTGAACAATAGGTGTAATGTCTGTGAAAGATGTTATTTTTATTATCGTGAAGCTTTTTTTCTGCAATTCTAAAGCACAAGAGTTGGGCATTCTTTGAAAAAATTAAAAGGATTTGGACCTGAACCTATTGGGTTTTTTTTTTTTATTGTTCACCAATAGAATCAGCCTTCCAATAAAGAGAAAAGAGCAGAGGTGTCGTCCCCTCCAGACGGGGCGGATGAGGAGAAAAGCAAGCTGGTTACTCAGGACACCCTGGATTCCTGCAGCCTCAGCCAGACACCTTCCGTGTCCAGCGAGGACCCCCTCTCTCCTGTGGTCCGCTGTAAGGAGCGTTTACTGTTTCATCCATAGCTGTCAACCTATGAAGTAAATACATTATTCTGTTTTGTTTTTTTTCCCTTCATCAGCCTCTGAATCTGGACCAGGCACAGCCACGTCACCAGCATCTGATGTTGTCAAGGAGACAGCTGAGAGGCTGCCCCAGGTGCCTCTTCAGGAGCACGTATTTGCTGACTGCTCTAGAGAGAGGATTCTGGGGTTACTAGCGGCCATGCTGCCACCTGTCAAACCAGTAAGAGTTAATGCAATTCTAAAAGAATTAGACCTCTGCAAATCTACTGCTGCTCAGAGCTAAAGTAAATAATAGGATGGATATCTGCCCCGATGTCTGTCTGGAACGGGGAATATGAACAACTGTTTGCACCAGAATATCCAGAATAAGATTTTATGTTTAAGAATTTTGTGTTTATTAATGTATCAATTTAATGTCAAAACAGTTTGACATATAAAGCATACTGTCTCACCTGGTCTCACCTGGTGGTGTCTGCATATTTAGATTTAATAAACTCATATGCAGCATTTGCTCCTGTTCACTTTCTACAAGGTTATGGCTTTTAGCAATGTGACTTGTTGTCCTTTATGGAAACTATGTAAAAAAAACAAACAAACAAACTGCAGCTTCCTTCTTGTTTCCTCAGGGGAGCAGCCTCTCCCTGCCCAGCTTGAACTCCATCCTTCCTCAGCTCTTCAGGGCCATCATTTCCAATGCTGGTTCTCTAAACGAAACCTTTCATCTTACCCTGGGACTGCTGGGTCAGCTGCTGCTCAGAATCCCACCCTCGGAGGCTGATGCTGCTGTCACAGAGGCCTTGGCTGGGAAATTTGAATTATTATCACAGGGAGATGCTATCTGTGACACTCAGGGATGGAAGACTATTCACCTGCTTTTTAGCCTGGGAGCCGTCTGTTTAGACAGGTAAAACTAAATTGCGTTTATCTAAGATCATATTTTTGAAAAGATTTTTGAGTGACTGAACTGAGACATCATTTGAAATGTTTTGTTTTTTGTTTTGTTGTTGCTGTGTGTTACAGCCGTATAGGTCTGGATTGGGCGTGCACTGTGGCAGATATCTTGCACAGTCTGAATTGCTGCCCTGAGTGGAGCACCGTGATCACTGCCCTCACCGACCACTGCATTCAGCAGCTGCCAAAGTCTCTCAAACGCACCAATCTCTTCACCCTGCTGGTGTTGGTGGGCTTCCCTGAGGTAGTTAAGCACGCCATACGTTGCTGGGCTGCGCACGCTCCCTGACATTCTGAGCTTAATCCGTTCTCTTGTGTGTTTGTTATCAGGTCCTGTGTGTGGGCAGCCAGACAGTGTTTATTGACAATGCCAACGAGAAACACAACATGATCTTGCTAAAGCATTTTACAGAGAAGAACCAGGCTGCAGTGGTGGACATCAAGACACGCAAAAGGAAAACAGGTGAGTTGGGTCACAGCACCGCTGGGAGTTCTGTCAGGTCCAAAAGAACCGGACGGTGACAGTTTTGTTTGGTCTTAGCTCACTGGGAATGGGTTTGAGAGAAATTCTGCTTAGTTTTTAATAGGATTCTGTGGGAAAATGAATGTGATTGTGAATGTGTGAACGTAGATGCCCGATAGCATTTATGCTGTGCTGTAAACATGAAATTAACTTCTTGTGTGCTATTTTTGCTTCCCAGTGAAGGACTACCAGCTCATTCAATGTCAAGATTCAAATGCAGTTGGTCTTCCGGGACAAAGAGAGGACTTCCAGAAAACCTTGTTCGGCCGCTACCTGAATAATTTCACCTCCATCATTAGCCAACTGCTGCAGGCCAGCCAGGACAATGGCTCTCATGATGCCGTGGAGGCTTCCTGGGTTCTCTCTTTAGCTCTTAAGGGTCTCTATAACACACTTAAGGTACTGGCCTGAATTCTGCACTTTTATTACAATTCTTAGCTCTGAACAAAAGCCTTTTCTAGAAGATTTTAAACCCTCAACCAGTTTGTGTGATGTCCTTCTCTCCTCACCTGTCTTTCAGAAACATGGAGTGGATCCGACCCATGATCACATCCAGCGGTCAGGCATGACCCAGCTGCTGGTCAGGAAGTGCAGCAAAGGTACAGGCTTCAGCAAACTGTGGCTCCTGCGGGATCTGGAGATCCTCTCCATCATGCTGTACTCCTCCAAGAGAGAGATCAACTCAATGGCTCAGGACCCAGAGCGAGACCAAAGAGAGCATGAAAAGGAGCACGACTCGGATCACTCCAGTTTCACTGAAGACACAGATGTTAACAAGGCAGATCCTCTCGAGGGCCTTGATGAGGAGACAAAGATATGCTTCCAGGTGACGATATTTTCACAATCATTACCTTTGAGAAATGGCATTTCTGCTGATGATATTATCGATGAGTATTCTGAGTTTCAGGAAAAAAGACATCAAGTGTAGTGTAATAATCTAAAGTTTTTTCATGCAGATTACACATGATGCCTTAAATGCCCCACTGCCCATTCTGCGAGCCATGTATGAGCTACAGATGAAGAGAACAGACTCTTTCTTCTTGGAGGTGCAGAAGAGGTGGGCATCGGCTTTGATACAGCTACATCTGATCCACCTACACCTTTGCATTTCTGTGCTGTGTTATTCTACTTTTTTGTTTTGTTTTGCTTTTCCAGATTTGATGGAAATGAAATCAAAACAGATGAGACAATCCGTACACTGGCGCAGAAGTGGCAACCTTCCAGGCGTCCCCACTCGGAGGAGCGAAACGCCAAGGCGGTGGACACCGATATGATCATGGTGTCGTGTGTGGTGAGTTTTAAATATCTCCCTCCTCTAAGAATGAGTCCGACTGGCGTAGTCCTGTGCGTTCTCACCTTGGCCATCCTCCCACAGTCTAAACCCAGTCACTGTGAGAAGGCCACAGAGGAGATCAACGTGGTGGCCCAGAAGCTCATCACCAATTCAGAGAGCGACTTGCAGCTCAGCTACTCCAAACAGAGGCGCACCAAAAGCTCCGCTCTCCTGCACAAGGAGCTTGACGTGCGCAGCAATCGGACCGTTCGTCAGTACCTGGTGAAGGTCAACGAGGCCATCGCCACGCTGTACGCCCGCCACGTGCTGGCCTTGCTCCTGGCTGACTGGCCTGCCGAGATGCCGCTGAGCGATGAGGCGCTGGAGTTGAGCGGCGCCTCCCACATGGCTTACATCCTGGACATGTTAATGCAGCTGGAGGAAAAGCAGCACTGGGAGAAGGTGGACAGCCTGTCTGTGCATGTAAAACTATCTATGCATGAAGCATCACATGTAGAATAATGTCCTAATCTTCACTGTGAGCAGATTCTTCAGAGGGTGCTGAAGGGCTGCAGTCAGGCCATGTTGGCCAGTCTGTCTCTCACTGCATGCCAGTTCATGGAGGAGCCAGGCATGGCTGTGCTGGTCAGAGAGTCCAAGCACCCGTATGACAATAACACCAACTTTGAGGTGGGTAAAACATGTTTAATGGCTAAAATGTGGAGTGCAGTGTAAGCACAGGTCCTTTTGTACAGTCGAAGAGCAGGAGCTCCTCAGATTTTAGATGTTAACATTAGCATCAGGATTGGAGATTGTGTGGTGATGATGGGAGCTGCGTGTTTCTGACACTGAGAAGACAAGCCTGCATTGAATAAAATAAAAGAGTCATTTGAAGTTTTAACTTAGTTTCTGTTGATCCATTGAATTAATTTGACTATGAAACAGGTTTAGTGGATATTTAAAATGTTTTCTTGATTAACATTCTAGTTCTAAACACTTGAACACAAAATTGTGTGCTTAAAAATCCATTTATGAAAGAACCCATTTGTATGTTTGTCACGTTGCGCTTTCTTTCTCTTTTAGGACAAGGTGCATATTCCTGGGGCCATCTACCTGTCGGTAAAATTTGACTCCCGCTGCTACACAGAGGAAGGCTGTGATGAACTCATCATGTCGAGCAGCAGTGATTTCCTCCAAGACGTTCATAACTTCAGCGGCTCTCCGCAGAAATGGACTGATTTTGAGATTCCTGGTGAGGAATAAGTGTAGTTTTTTTGTAATTTTTTTCCTGCTCTAGGATCCAGGTTGTGCTCTCTGCAGACGTTTTCTTTTCTGTTACGTTTGAGTTTATCAGTGTGTCTTCCTGTCAGGTGATACGCTCTACTACAGATTCATGTCAGACATGAGCAACACCGAGTGGGGCTACAAGTTCACCGTTACAGGAGGCCACAGAGGAAGGTTCCAGACAGGTACTTCACTTCAGACCGGAGAAAAGGACCGAGGCAGACGGACTCAAAGGTTTCACTTGACCACAAGCCGTTTCCTTTGATGATCATGTCATCCTTTCCCTCCAGGCTTTGAGATACTAAAGCAAATGTTGGGAGATGAACAGCTGATTGGCCACTTGCCACTGGCTGACATCTGGGAGTGGCAGGTGGGCGTGGCCTGTCGCCAGACAGGAAGCCAGCGCCTCAAAGCCATTCACCTGTTGCTCCGCCTGCTGCAGTGCCCATCCCAGACGTAAGAGCCCAGCACTGCTCACCTTTGCTTTTCCTCTGACTTCTTCATTGCTATATATCTTTTAATTGTATGGTTGTGTTGTCATGTAAGAACACCTAACGTATCCTCCGATCGTCGATGCAGCTTCTTCCTTGCTCACACGGAGCTGGTAGACGTTTCACCAGAGCACCAGGCTTGCACCACCACACACACACTTTGCATAAAAGCCTACATGAGTCCCTCATGTCACCACTGCGGACGGAAGGTGAAGGATGTGTTTGGGCATTTGCATGTGTGCCACCTGACTCCAGAGCTGCTCACACAAATGAGAGAAAGGCTTCCTGTCAGTCTGCATTCACTCATGATTCATTCATCTTCAAAATGAACTGAAGCCGTTGTGATTTTCACAACAGCTTGAACTGTTTCACTGCCCCAACTGAGCCACATCATGTGTTCAGTAGGAATAATGTGCTCCATGACTATCGGAGCCTAAACAGGCCTTTCTCTAAAGTATTGTTCTCCCTGACATTGTTTGTCATCAGTTTAACTACATGAATAAATTTTCCCCTATTTCCTCCTACGTTACACTGTATTGTGTGGTTCTGCTGGTTTGTTTGCCTGACATGGTGGTGTGTTTGCTCTTCAGAGCGTGTGAGCTGACTCTGCTGCGACCTCTGTGGCGGCTCTTCATGTCAATGGAAAACAGCCTGAACCAGGATCCCACTAGTATCACTGTGCTGCTTCCTCTTCACAGAGCTCTCTCTGAACTCTTCTTCATCGCAGAGGCTCGTGCTGTTGTGAGTGACTCCCGTACACAGACACACACACACACACACACACACACACACACACACACACACACTCTGTCCATGCAGACCACCTCTGTTAAAGTGGAACAGTTGATCTGGGCTGTGGCTCCTTGTAGGGGTTTGCATAGCTTCATGGGTATTTTAAATTTTTCTCTTCTGTGTTGACAGCATTGTTGACTTTTTGGGTGATGAGGACAGCATTTGTTTGTCTGCATTTTTTTCTTTCAGTCTTTTATACGTATATTATTCTGCAACCATTGAAATGATATGAATCCAAACCACTCCATGAATAATTTATTTAACTTCAGTTTTTCTATAATTGTCTCTCGGTGACACTGAGAGAGTTTATTTTTTTTTACACCACACAACTGTTCTGCTCTGAGTTTGGGCCAAAGCGGGCCGTGCCATCTGCCAGGCTGCACCACGCTGGGTCCCTGCTTGGAGAGGTTCCCTTTCTGCCTCTCTTGTTTTGAATGATTAACCAAGAGAAGTCAACAATTACAAACATGACATCTGTGAGGAATTCCTCATCTGTAGATGCTATTGAACCAAAAGGTGCCAGGAAAGACTACTTTTAATGCTGATCTGAATGTAGAATCTCATCAGTAACCTGCCTAATCCCATCTTGAAGCTTGTGAGGCGCTTCTACCGATGACCACAGGGGGGCAGTAGCAATTAATGTTAGTTTCACAGTTTCAAGAACTCATTAACGAAGATTTAAAGACAGATAATTTATTCTTTTTTTTCTTCTTTTTGCTAAGGAGCATCAGCTTTAGTCGTTATTTCAGTTAAAGAAGAAACATTTACTGTGAGATCTGGACTTTACCTGCAACACACAGCAGCATCTTTCAACACTCTTCTTCTCAAACAAAAGCTATGGATCCACGTGGACCATGGCAACCAGCCTGTGTTAACATGTTGACTCCTGAGCTTAACTGTGCTGTCGGCATGTAGCGGACTCAAGTACCACCGTGCTGATTGTGCTGAAACATCGTGGGAAGCTAACAAGTTGGCTGGTCACATCACAAACTCTTCTGTAGCCATATTAGGAGTGAGCGAAATGCTGACTTATTTTTCAAGGGTTCGACTGTGACGTTCACATTCCAGCTTTTAGAGCTCATTCTTTGAAAGCACGGAGAGTTCAAAATAGCTGGTTCCACTGAGACTGAATGAACTATCCACCTCAGGAAGTAAAAGTTATATTTAGTACACAAACTGTATATCACGCGCTAATGAAGGTACAAATGGTCCTAGAATGTTTCCCTGCATAAACACTAGATTTGCCGTAAGATGAATGGTGCACCGCGGCTCTGGATTGTGTCTCCAGCACTGTAAAATATCCATTTGGCCGAATTAGCCGCTGTGTATTCTTATCTGTGTGTCCCAGCCACTTGTGCTTATGTAAGCAGACGGTATGTCTGGGTTGTAAGGCTTTCATGGAAGCTCTCCTCAGTTTGTTTGGAGTTACAAGTGACCGTTTTGACGTTCCACAGTGAGACTTGATGCTGAGATGGAGATGGTCCAGGAACCAGGCCTCATTTCCAGCCGAATCCATACCTTACGTAACCTGCTCGTCTGTCTTCGTTCACGTTACTCATGACCGTTATTAGGCCTTTGTGATTATTTGTGTTCTTTACGAGCTGCATCTAAAAGCATTCTTACCAGACTTTCATGTGTTTTCCAGGCCCAGGGCGTCCTCCAGGAGTATTTGTTAGCCATGACCACTGACGAGCAGCTCCTCAATCACACCGCCGCGGTAAGACTTGACGCCATCTGTCTCTGTCTTGCTAACTGCACGTCTGACCTTCATCTTTTCAGGTGGTCCCACATAAGCCCCAGCTAGTTTCCCTTACCTTCACGTAAAGGGCCAGAATCCCTCGTTTCTGTTTTGTTATGCGGCGAGCTCTCCTGGCTCAGAACAGTGTACCGTGTCATGTTATGCAGCTCAGTCAAACACACTGTCCCTTTGACTGAGAGACTGTGACGCTGGTGTGAGTGGGCTTGCAGCGAGTGTCTCTTTGTAATGAATCACCAAGCTGCCGACACCCAGAAGAACCCCC
>BJFM01001408.1:61069-71069 GCA_016586285.1 Arothron firmamentum
CCACCACCACCACCCCCATCCACCTCCACCTCCACCTCATCCCCTTGTTTTGAATCTGTGTGGGTCTCAGTCACTCCGGACTAATGTATTTAGTAATTCCAGGCCATTATCATTGCGGCAGAGCGTGCCACGGTGCTCTCTGCTCTGTGGACCCCTTAACGCAGCAGATGTGCCTGAAGGCAGTTAAGTGGGCCGTTGGACGTGGGGCAGTGATAAAAACAACAACAACAACAAAAAAAGCCATGCTGTTTTGTTGAGCTACTACCTGTCAGCGCCAAACCACATAAGATGTTGCAGGAGCTATAACTATTCTTGTGACAGTGAAACTGAGCGCAGGAGCAGAAACCCAATGTTCACTGGAGCTGACAATTGCACCATTTGTTTTACTGCCTGCTTCACTCACATTTCCAGCAGTGTGTAGGCAGTGATTCTTTTTTTTTCTTTTTTTTTTTCTTTCCCTGCTCAATATTTTGGCCTCCATCTCGAGAGAGGACGCTTTTCTCTGACGTTGTCATGCATAGAAGACGCAGCTGCTCCACCGAGACATGTTGCCCTCAGAGAGAGCCTCTTTTGCTTTCTGCATGGCGTTTGAAATATCATTGTCAGCCACACCACCTGTCCTCATGTTTTTCTTATTTTTTTTCCCCCATGGTGCAACATGCTGGAGTCGTTGATCTGCCGTGGCAGGAGAGCGTGAATCAGCTCCCGTTTTAGACTGAAGAAAACACTTCTAAGTTGTGTTTTTTTACTTTACAATAACAGCATTTACAAATGCTGTGGAAGGATGCGCGCTTGTTATTTCAGCAGTGGCTCAGAGCTGCAGAAACAGGAGTGGCTGCTGTTCTTTGTCTCACCTTGATTATTCTTCCAGCCTTTTGTGCCTGTTGCTGACATCCTTGAATCAGCTTCAGGCAGCACAGACTTCAGCCGTCCGCTTTGTAAATCAGACCGTGTCACGCTTCCTTCCATCTGCTGCCTCTTTAATGATTTTCAAGATCTGTTCTCGCTGTTGTGGTCCTTCTAAACTGGCTCCAGTTTGTTTATATTTCAGATTTTTTAAGCCCCCTCAGCAACCACCCTGGATACCTCAGATGCAGTCAATCTGCCCCCCCCCCCCTAAAAAAAATCCTCCTAATTCCTAGAGGACCAGTAGGACTCAACCAAAGAAGGCGCCGAAATAAAATCCTGAGTCACATCAAGCACGTAAAAGTGAAAGTGCATGAAAGTTGAAATGAATTACTGCCTTTCAAGCACTTTGGTTGATTTAAACACAAAAGTCTTTTCTCCTCAGTTCACCTATTCATTCAACATCGATTGAGCCGCACATTCATTCCTTTGACTCATTCAGTTCTCTGTTCTCTGCTTTTACTCTTCAGCACTTTCCTCAACCCTTTTTTTGTTTTTGTTTTTTTCTTGTTTTTGTGACACAGGCGCTGAAGAACATCGCTGCCATCAGCCTGGCCATCAATTACCCCAACAAATCCACTCAGCTCCTCAACATGTCCCCTTGAGAACCGTGCACACAGGAAGAGGGAGCAGCCTGCAGGAGCCGGGAGGATGGGTGGGGGGCACACATCCTGACTCAGCTGGTGGATTTTGACCATGCAGATGAGCGGGAACCCTCCCAGAACTCCCAGTGCTTTCACTTCACACCAATCCTACTGTGCCACCATGGACAGGGAACTCAAGAAGCACTTTCCACTCTCACTCTCAGTCCTTTTTGCCTTATTGGGGAATCCAGTGTGTTGTGTAACGGCATTCACTTGAACAGGAACACTTCCGAAGTCTTGTTTTCCTTTAAATTGGCTTTTACTTGAAGCGGCTGGGTTAAAGGACATGAAGTGTGCCAAATTCACAGCTCTCAAGGGGATCTGTTTTCCCCTTTCCTGCCTTTTCTTCCTCCAAAATTGCAGCTAGTCCACAGTTGACTGTGGTGAAAACGGGTCACCTTGGCAACTGGTGTGTCTCAGAAGACATGCAGAGAATCCTAAACTTACAGTCCAGCCCTGCGGAATCTCATTACTCACCACATGGAGAACACACTGACCTGCTGGCTCATTCTACACCTCCCATAGTTACTTCTCTGCCCCTCAGACAGCAGATAACGGTCCAAAGTATCAGTCTGAGACATTTGCGTCCTTAACATATTTATCCAGTCTGCATCCTTCCTTGGAAAAAAGTGTGCAGAGAGATGATGAATTTCAAAGGCTGAGTTTTCAAAGTGAGGAAAATCTGTGATGGCACATTTTAGTCTATCAGCACATTTTCACTCCATTACTACTGAATGATTGAAAGATGTCACATAACCTCCCTGATAACAGCGTTGAGCGATTGATGTGGAACCCTTCAGTTTTAACCGCAATTTATTTATTAGTCCTTATTTTCCTCCGTCAAGTTTCATCTTTGGGAATAAGGCACGTGTGTATTTCGAAAGAGAGGCTGGATGTCGGTAGCACCAACTTAAATAGCGCCAACCTAAATAGGTTTACCTGCATACTCCATCATTACACAAGTATATACCTTTGATGGCTTTATCTAAGAGAGTGTAATAAGTATTTGTGTTGATTTGTTTCATACCAAAGACACAGTGGAGCTCAGTCTTCATCACCTGTGGGGAGGCTACAAGAGTCTGGGGCTGAAGAAGGAACCATTTTGTTGCTTTCTTTCTTTCTTTCTTTCTTTCTTTCTTTCTTTATCGTTTTGATTACCGAGTGGTCCCTTCAAGGACCGTGGGATAACGTGGTTTTGTTTACATGAGCATCAGCTGCAGTGAGGAGAGAAGAAGAGACGTAACCTGCTTCTGCGACACCTCACCAACCTACACTGTGCCTATGGTTAAAAGTGAAGCAATTGTGATTAAACCCTTGTTAGTTGAATACTTAGTTCTATTTTAAAAGAGATATATTGTTTAATTTGAAGGGTTTTTTTTTTTTTTGTATCTTTTGACTTTTAATGTTGCTTTGTTTTTGTGTGGATGCCTGGTGTTTGGAGACTAATTTGAATGTACATATCTGTGAATATTAATTGCACAGCAGAGTTTGATATCAACCCCTGGCAAATAGAACCTTTACTGGGCACTGACGGACGGACACTTTGATTCTGATTTTCTACGCATGGCACATCGAAGGCTAAACATACTGCTTGGATTGAAACGGGATCATTTCTAATAAAAATAGAGATGATTTTACGCCTTTTGTTCTCATCTCTTAAAGGATCGGCACAGGTTCTCCGGTCTGAACTGGTTGTATCAGTCAGCATTAATGTTCCTCCTCCACGTTTGTATCGTACGTGTGTAGTAAAAAACAAACAAAAAAACCCTTCTCCTGCCTTAATGTCAAACACACACGTCAGATAAAGCAGTGCCACATCCGGCCCCACGGTCGCGGGAACACCGATCACGATGATGATGGTTGATAATGACCTGACGGAGGACATATTCAGGATGGCTTCAGATGATTCAGCGGCCCTCTGCGCCAGCTCAGCCCCCACACTGGTGTGAGTCAGCTCCCCAGCCTCCCCCCCATGACGCTCCTCTGCCCGATGGTCTGCCTCACTCCTCTTATTCACCATTAACTCTTCAAGCCAAGGCGGAATGAATCAGAGCCACAGTGAGGAGACCCACAGGCGGAACACTGAGGGGACCATTCAACAAACAAATAAAAGTGGAACACTGAATCAAAATCACCATTCCGAACTTCTGCCATCAGCGCAGATAACGGAGCAGCAGGAAAATCCCCACACAGAGATGGGACGTGTAAACGCCTCACAGTCGCCCAGAGCTGGAACTCAATGGGGGACGTTCTTGATGCCACCAGCACTGGCCAGAACTTTATGGTGCTTCAGCGCTGAATCCGAAGAATACTTTAAGTAGTTACTGGAAAGAGGATTATGGGTATTTTGACCAAGCTTTTCCAGTTAGTGGGGTGATGGAACGCTTAGTGCCAGAATTCTCAAATTTTATGACAGAATTTAGACCCCAAGTGCAGAAACCAGTGTATGGAAAGGTTAGAATTCCACAATAACAGATGGCAGAGAGAGTGTTTGATGTTAGACCAGTTCCATAAACAGTGGTAACATGTGCTATTAAGCCTCAGGAGTCTTTGCGACACATGGCCTCTGTGGTCATCATTTTCTCATCAGCGGCTCATCACACAAATGTGACACCATCTGAACCCGGTCCCTGCTGACGAAGCCCCACCTCCACCTCATCATGATGAGACCTAGTTCCACTCACCCACCTGGGACGGGGGGTGGGGGGTGGGGGGGGTGCACTGTGGATCGCCTCTCCCGAGTATGGAGGATAATTAGTTCGTTAAAACAATCCGCTGAGACACGAGCCTGCGCCCATATTTAGCAGCTCTGCACCTGCTATTAAGGGATTGCACTGGCAGAGAGAGAGAGAGAGAGAAGCGTGCTGTTTGTGATCTCATTTCCGTGTCTAATCTGGGTTAGAGGCAGCAAACTGTTATTAGAACGGCCACCTGTGGCACCGGGCAGAGGTGGGCGGTAATGGATGGGCGGAGGCTCCAACATGACATCCGTGGCGTCCACCACGTACGCAAATCTGGATGATTAGGATGAGTCAGACCTGCGCCCACGAGGATGCGTACTGGGCTGCTGGTGAGAGGATGTTCGCCGGGCTGGAAGTGGCGCCTGACTCGGTCCGCATCCACTGGCGCTGGGCTCGGGTCCCACGTAAATGCACACCAGTGTGGTGCTTGCCTGAGTGTAATGGTATCACCACCCCCCCGATGAACAATGTCGTCTTCTCAGAGCTCACCTGGCTTGAACTCAGTCCGTAGTCGTGGATGTGAAAGACGAGATTCTAATTGGCTGCTTTGATGGGGCCCTCTGGGCTCTCTCACCAAATGACCTCCACCAACAAAGAAGAGGCATCATAAATGAGTAATAGCTGCTTAATAGTTGATTAACTCCTCCTTTATGACTTGAGCTTGTAGCAGAGGAGCTCGTATTCATGCTTGCGTGCATGTGTGTGTGTGTGTGTGTGTGCGCACGAACACACGGGGTAACACAAGCAACAGAACAGACGTGGCAGAAGGACACAAAGCCTCTGGGCAAGGATGTCAAACATTTAAGGTAGCCAACCAGGAAGCTGACATCCAGGAGGAACTCCATTAGGCCTGGTCGGGACTATAAAGCTCCCATAGTTTCTGGGTCAGGGCTCAGGTGCTTGAGTCCACGCGGGCCTCTGAGACCTCTTCTGCCTCTAGAACGTCAGACAGGAGAGGTCAGCTCTGAAGCTAAACCTGATTCTGCCCGGTGGGGCGAAGGCCCGGCGGGTGGCAGCCGCTGCGTCTCCCAGGGTGATGACCCCTGAAGTCCAGAGGCTGCTGAGAGGACTGCAGAAGCACTCAGAACCAAGACACAAAACATCTGTGACAGCTGTGACAGGTGTTCTATAACACTGCTGTGGAAGCTATTCTGCCCGGAGACAGGAAATACTCATTTAGACACACACACACACACACAATGATTCTTCTCACACGCTGCAGCATTCAAACCTGCTACCATCACCTGTAACTTTACCAGGTGAGGCTTGTGAACGTGAGGATCCAAGCCCGTGAGTGGGGGGCCAACCTAAGCAAGCGTACGCATGATGGTTGATTTCCGCTCTGCTGCTGAGGCCGATAAAGGAAACGTAAACACGGCGAAATCGGCAGCTTTCCGCCTGCGTGTCAGAAGCAGCTGGTTCGTCGCTGCGTGAAAGCCTTGCAGTGTCTGAGCCACCTGTGTGTGAGCACTGGTGTCCTCCAGGGGCTGGGATGGCGGCCATCGCAGATGGAGAGCTTTCACTCACTGCATTTTAACGTTGCCTTTCGCCTCACATGTCACAAGAATGGAAAAAGGGAAAAACGTTGGTGCCACCTCAGCTTCCTTGGAGCACTGGTGAAATACTAAATATGCTGATAACCCTCTAGGTTAGAGTCTAATGTGTCTTTGTGATACTTAGACTTTCGATAAATACAAAAACAGACACAAAACAGAGTCAGAGAAGGTCTGCAATTCACGCTTTTCTGAAAATACACCCAAATTTGGCTAAACGAGCAACACCTGCATAGGTTCTTGGTGTTTTACTCTGCACTGCGTGTGTGTGTGCGCGTGTGCGTGTGTGCGTGCGCACGTGATCTCTCGTGATCTCTCTCTCTCTCTCTCGTCTCAGCGTCATTTGCATCCCCTGCTGCCTCCCAGTATTTGTTAAGCAAATAACAAACACATTTTAGGTGGACCAAATGTCACCTAATGGCCAACACTCGAAGGGCCCACGAGCATAAACAGCCTCCCCGTAGCGTCCCAGCAGTGCACAGGTTTCTGGAGCATAATGGAAAAACACGGGCGTGAACACTGCTAGAAGGTTAAATTCTTCTGACGGGACCTGCAGTCAACGATGTCATTTATTTAGAAGCATTTAAACGATGGATGCATTAATCTGTAGCTTATCGAATGATTCGGTTTACTGCTTCGATTACTAAAAACCCTTCATACTTCAGTCAAACTCTGCCCTCTCACTCTGCCCTGCTAGCGCAGCGAGCTGAGCTTTGCATCTAGGCCACAGATGAAAGCTGAATGCGGCTGAAGCGGAGCTTTATAATCAGGGCAGCGCTTTATTTAAAGACTCTAACGTGGGCAGGAGCTGCTCTCCGGGGGGGCTCTGAGGCTCTGACGCGGCCCGGCAACTTTAACACATCAGCCCTTTCTCCCCTGCTCTCAGCTTCGGATGCGGCGCGGTCCTAAACCGGACAGCCAAAATCCCGGAGTCACGGCTGAGGCGGGCGAGTTCGAAGACACCCAGAACGCTCCTGCGTCTGTCTGGCCGTCAAAGAGCTGCATCAACCTCAGTGGTACAGAGGAAGGAAGAAGCAGCTGGAGATATTATATCACCCTACATCCAGAACAGTTTTTAATCTTTGAAAGGCTTCCTGTTAGAAGAACATGTGGAAGGTCTGACAACACAGAAAACAACAGAGAGAGAACAAAAAAACCTCTTTCTTCAATCTGATTACGCAAGCTTTGACAGAGGACATTTGAAGGTTATGTAATCTGAGAGCCAGGGCCTCGTTGTCATCACTGTAGCCTTGAAGTCTGCTGGCTTTGGAACAGACCAGGTGAGGCGTAAACTTCCCCAACCTGCGAATTCGCAGCGGTGTGACAGCAGGAAGAGGAGCAGCCGGCCCTGCCTCCGACCACAGCGTTGAGGCGCGCTGACGAGCGATGGCGTCCCAGCTCAGGCCTGCCAGCCCCCTCCCATCCGGAGAATTAAAGACGTGTTTGGATTTCAGGCGTCGCTCCTCCGCTGCAGGAAAGGCAGTCGTTTTGTTTTGAAAATCCCTTGATGTATTTCTCTGGAAAGCTTGAAGGCGGCTGCTCTCAGGAAAGCATCGGCTCAGGTAGCAACGTGCTAACGCAACAGCGTCAGCCTCCATCAGCTTTGCAAGAACCGTCTCTCTAAATCCAACATTCCTCACTAGAACGGAAGCTTCAGGGTCAGAGGCGCTGAGGCGGGTTTCGGCAGGACCGAGGGCTTACCCACACGTCTGGAGAAACATCTGCTGCAGCAGCTGCGCTGGAACCGTTGAATCATCTAAGAGTGATTAAAAGAATCACCCAGGTTCTTGTGACATTGGCAGGAACCAGGACCAAGACCTTTCACCAAACATGAGTGAAGACGTGATCGTAGCCAGTGAACTGGTTCTCTGTTGTGTGTAGTTTACGACCTACACAAACAAGTCCACTCCCACTGATACGCACATCCGTGATGGAGGTGACCTTTAATAGCTACTAACATGGGACTCACATGCAGAGCAGACTGCTGGTGGGAGACAGTCTGACCGATCTAAACACGGCCAGTGTGGATTTATGGACCAGATCAGTCATAATGAACCTGATGTGTTCAGCCTAGGTTCATACTGTATGTGATTAATAACACTGGCCACCACGGTACTGTCCGACCGTAACGAGCCCGACTGCGGAGGCTGTAAACCCAGCACGGCACCGTCTGAGCGGCGCTGCGCCGGTGAGCCATGTTCCAGGACCGTCCGCCGAGCCCCCGGCTCAGCTCACAGCTTGTTAAGCTGGACTGTCGGCTCATCTTGTCCCACCCACAGACAAGATGTGACCTCTCACTCACACACACACACACACACACACACACACACACACACACACACACACACACACACACACACACATACATTTTCTCATTCTTCTCAGATCCCACTGACTGATAATAATATAGTATAATATTCATTTATGTTATTCTTATTATATTTATTATTGAATATTCAATACTAATATTTTTCCTCAGTAATTGTTTAGGTAAAGGTAATAGTTTAGTGACTTTGCAGGGCGGAAAGCGAGTGTTTGTTTTCAGCACCGTGATGGAAAAGCCCAGAACATTCACTGGACATTCTGTGCATTAAGAGGACGAGCGCTGGGTGGAGGAAGGAGGTGTCAGGTGGATACGGTGATCCCTACAGAGACTATAAAAAGCCTGAGCCTTCCCAGAAGACCAGCAGTCTCGAAGGAATCAACATCCGCTGGCCTCATCTCCGACCTCCATCGCAATCGTTCTTGCCTTCCTCTTTTTTCCCTCTCCCGTCCTTCATCCGTTCTTACCTGCCGGCGGAGGACCTGCCGGGCGCTCCGAGCGCACGGTGAGCCGGGCCTCCACTGATGTGACAAATGATCAGGGGTAATTATAGGTCTGAGTCTGACGCCATGGCAGCTCATTAAAGCATTACAAGGCTGCATAATAAGGCCCCAGATGGATGAAAAACTACATGATAATCCACGCTTTGATGGAAGCCGGCCCTACAGAGGCTCGAAACGACCGTTTCAAAATAAAACGAGGATTTTAAAGGCACCTAGATAAGACTTCCCCTGAAGGAGCAGAGTTTCCTGTCTGTCAGTTATTCCATTTTTCATGCTGACGGCTTCCCGTCGGCTACAGCAGATAAGACGTTTTTCTCGTTGCGGGGATTCCGAGACATCCTCCGATAAAATGTGACGGTTTTGCAGCGCGTTGCGTGCCCTCCGGCGAAGCCCTCGGCTCAGCAACAGCTCTTATTTGGGAAAGACGCTCGAGCAGCAGCAGAAAGCTGTAAGGCGCACGAGTGAATACTTTGAACTGTGTAATTCCTCGCTGTTGTATTATAATATACATTACAATAATTCCAATAATATTTCTTTCTAAAAACCCACCAGAACTGACCCTGATTCCACTCAAAAGTCAGAATGAAATACCCTGGCTGTTGTTGTCCAGATAATCTACATTAGCTGATGTGTGAACTGTCTATTTTGATCTGGTTTCTGTGCTATTTCGTCATCCTCCTCTGATCCAACTATGCTGGAATTTGTTTCTTTCCACAGGCCTGATTCCCCTGAGAAAAACATCCGTCCCTCTTGTGTTTGTGTTTGTGTTTGTGTTTGTGTTTGTGTTTGTTCTGTCTGTCACCTGTCTGATTTGCATGTTTGCCCTGAAGCCACGATGGAGCGCTTGTTTTTGTCGCTGCTCTTCCGTCCGCCTGGAAGGCGTGCTGCGCCCTCACCCCGCCCCAGCTTACGTCTCGGGTTTTCCTGAACTGCCCTGTCAGATCCGAATAACCATCATGGTCGGCGGTGCAGATTCCGACTGGTTGGTTCTCCAGCGTGTTGGTGAAGGCGTTGCTGTTTGCAGAGCTGCCAGAATGACGTCCTGCACCATCTGCCTGCTCTCCCTAAGAGGAAGTCCTCACTTTAGTCTCCTTCCTCTTAGTCTTTGCTTCAGCGTGGCAGGTGGATGTTGCTGTGACTGGCAGAAGCAAAACCCCGTCTTTAGACAGCAGCCACGAATGCGCTGGTGCTGCTTTTGGACTGTTTGTCTTTGTTTACAGCAGTTCCACTGGAGACATTTGTCTCTTTGACAGCCAGAGAGGTGAGCGGGCCCGGGGTCCAACGGGCTGCACTGACGCTACAGTTTGTTGTTTTTGTGAATGCTGCCAAC
>BJFM01001408.1:108589-127862 GCA_016586285.1 Arothron firmamentum
GAGGAGGAGGAGGAGGCTGCTCCGTCCGTGCTTTCCGGAAGAGAGGGTGTGAAACGTGGGAGACACCTCGGGTCAGCAGCTGATTGTGCGTCGCATCATCGAGTGTGCCGCAGATGTCGTCCCCTCCGCCGGCGTGTGCTCATAACCAGACGTCGCGCGTCCAAACGGGACATCCCCGTAGATCCGTTTGACTGAGGGGCTGACAGGGGCTCGACCGGGCCCGAGGACTCATTCGGGTAAGTGAAAGTTTGAAGATAATCTCGTTTAAATCGCAACGAGGCTCAGCTGTGGTGCCGCGTAAAGGACAGGGAAGTGAAGCGGGGCGCTGCAGGTGGGTCATCCCACACGTGTTTCCTTTGTCTTTAATTGCTGTCCCGGGTTCCAAACCCCCCATTGAACCCTTTAAACACGCAGCTGGAACGTGAATAATGCGCCACTCATCTGGAAGGCTGTCGGTGGACTGTGTTGCACCAGGATGTGACTGTGGAGGGTCCCAGCGCACGACTCTCCCCGGTCATTGCTCGGTTGAGCTCCAGAACCCTGTGTGGAATGTATGATTGAATCCGTTTTACCACCTAGAACTTGGGTCCAGTACTGTTTTATCCTCCTGCGCACCAGAGAGTGTAAAATCATCAACAAATCTCCTAGAAAGACACTTTCCTGGTCACTTTTTGTTTACCCTCCCTTGCTTTTTTTTTTTTGCCTTTAAGAATGAAAATGTTTGAAAATATTGCTTGTAAGTGCACTGGGCATCTATGATTTTGCTCATGTTTTGGCCTCAGTCAGCAGGCAGACGCTCAGGAAAAACTCCCACCTCGCTCCTGCAGCACTTGGGGAACGTCTGTGGAACGGCTCTCCACCTTCCCCAGTCGTTTAATCCCCTTCTCGCTCCTTCTTTCAAACGCACATGATTTAAAAATGAGTAGACACTCCAGTGCTGGTTCTCAGGCCACAGAAGTGTGCGAATAACCTGACAGATTATTGGCTCCCCTTTTGTGTGTGGAAGCTAATGAAGCAGGCGTGTGTGCTGGAGATAGCGGCTGTTTCGTGTTTGCACTTTGGCGCTGACATAATTCAAAAGCCTGAGTTGAATCGCTGCCTCCTGCAGCGTCTCACTCTCCTCCTGATGGATTCGTGCGCGTTGTTCTAACTGTGGGTTCGCATTATCTGTCGTGTGCAGACGTTGGGGAGGACTCCATGTGTTTTTTGCAGGCTGACGGCTGGTCATCCTGGGATCAGGGGCCTGAGTTTTAGTTGTTGGGATGGCTTCATCCTGCAGAAATGACTGCGGGTGGACGGATGTCAGCGTTTGCTCCAGCGCTAACAACCTCTGTGTGTGAGGAAAGGATTTGTCAGCTGCCTACGCCCTGTACATAGGTTGCCAAACAGCCGCACTTGTGTATGTTTTGCCCACTTGTTTTCCGCTGGATGTGTGGACGCCTGTAATCTGCTTAACACTCAGTCGAGTGGGCTTTGATAATCATGGCAGAGCTGCGACCTGCTGCTGGAAAGGAGGACACGTCAACAGCCTGCAGCTTTCTTTCCTCTGGGAAATCACTGATCCGGTGTGCCAGGGGAGAACCAAATTGGCATTGTGTGTGTGTGTGTGTGTGCGTGTGTGTGTATTTTGACAGATGACACCAATAAACCATTTAGCATCATCCACTAGATAAACCCTGAGAATCGGATCTAAGTCAGACGGCTATCTGAGATCTTTAAGTGTGACTGTCTGTCTCCTGGTTGTGCTTTCACTCGTGCACAGTCTGCGATGTGTCCTTGGTGCATTTGGAATCACTCGTCCTAAAGTTAGAAAGTCAAAGGATAGGAGCTGTGCAGCGGTAACCAGCTGCAGCCATGTTCTGGAAGTGTTGAACGCGATTTCAGCCATTTATGACGGCTCCTTCCTGCTGTCATCTGTGACGCGACATCAGCCTTGGAATTTTACCATCTAAGAAGCAATAAAGGAACGGCCAGTGTTCAGAAGGTAAATCAGATTTTCCTTTAATGAGACCAGCCTGAATGAGGAAACAGTGGTACCACAGAATGGTTCCGCTCCTCCTAATGTGTGACCTAAACACATCTCCCAACTCATCACCTCCTGTGTGACACGGGCTTTCCCGTCCAGGAAACTCGAGGGGTGTTTGTGTGTGTGTGTGTGTGTGTGTGTGTGTGTGTGTGTGAGTCACTGTCTCGCTACTTGCAAACATTTTGATTACTGCTGTGAAAAATATCCAAACGTAACTGAAAAGCTCGCCTTGAGAGAAAGGATCTGCGATTAGCTGTATTCTACATATTTAAGATCATTTCTTGGCAATAAATGTGCAGAACTAAGATGAAATAAACAAGCTGGCCAGACAGATGTAGTTTATTTTGTATTTTTTCCACCTTCGCCACCCGACCTGCTGCTACCGTGTGCTTCCGGAAGACTGAGGTCTTATTTGCTTTTATCATGAGTGGTTTGAAGTTTCGGCTGCTGGTAAACATCAGAAGGTTGCTGCAGTCAGTCCCACACCTTCCTCCTTCCTTTCTTCCTCCTCTGGTTTCACCCGTCTGCTGACGGCGCCTCGCTTCCAACCCTGAAGCAGGTCGAGAGCGATGAGCCGACACCTCCAGCTGCCTGGTGGAGACTCTGACGCTGCAGGCAGGGATGGGCAAGGTTTGCAGCCTAGCTTTTATTATAAGAAGGCTCGTAGCAAAAAAAGAAGAAGCACGCAAGAGCTGTTTTATTATCAGAGCTACGATCAAGCCACGATGTTTATTTAAAATAACGGAACCGGCCAGAGTGAGGGGGAGTCCTGAGAGGAAGTGGTTGCTACTTGGCTGTGGTTTTTTCTGTTGTTGTTTGCTTTGTCAGAGCAGCTGATTAGTGGCTGCTTTATCATTTGAAAACGCAACATGGTGTAGCTCGTATCAGAAAATGAACCGCCTCACAGAATATCTGGTGATTCTGCTCCCGATTTCTGTACACGTGGGTCAGGAAATAGCCGCTATTTGTGTTTGAGGCTTAAAAAAGGAGTGCGTGATATTTAAAGGACGTTTGCGTCAGCTGAGGTGTGAGCTGCGAGCGCTTACTGGTCCCACGTGAACCCTGGAAATAATTAACCCTAGCACGTTAGCCGTCAGTGCGAGGGACTGTCGGGCCGCACAGATCCACATCGGAGATCATCTCTGTAGGTGATCCTCATAGGAGATCGGCGTGCCTGGTTAATAGGAGCAGTTTTCAATTAATAGCACAAAGGAAGTAGCTGTTAAGTGTGTTTCTGCTTCTGTTTGGGCACCGTGCCGCTCAGGGGACCTCGTGGAACATTCAGCATCATCCCTGCAGAGCAGATCTCTCACTCTCTCATTAGGTCTCGCTCAAATGTGGAGTCACATCTCTGTTGCTATCGGTCACAGGGCTCATGGTTGTTGCCGTGCTCCATCGTCCTTCATCACAGCGTCTTCCTCCTAGTGTTTGCAGCCGCTGGGCAGTTGTGAGATTTTTATTCGCAGTAATTGAGGAGCTGTTGTTTCCGTGTGGACGCCAGCTGAAAAAGAAGATGGCTGGTTGATTGCGGAGGCTCGTCTCTTTGCTGTTCTCCGCTCCTTGAGGAGCCCCGTCAGCAGCTTTTCCCCGAGGCTGCTCGTCACTCTGGACTCCTCTGGGCCCGGCTGACAGCTGAATGTTCCACAGCCAGTGATCTAATCTGGAACTCCAGGAGGCCGTGTTTCTTCTCGAAAATGCCCAGCGAAGGCACAGATTTTTGGCTTGAAACACAAACGGTTAAAAATAGTCGAGGCCCGTGTGTGCCATTTCAGCTGAATGCCTACACACACACACACACACACACACACACACACTCAGCGAGGCTTCAGCACTTTGCCACCCTACCCACATGTGGTGCCTTTCGGAGACATACGCTGGTACTGGGACAAGCAGGAGCAGATGGTTCAGTGTTTGCAATCTCATTTTCTTGGCTTGTTTCTTTACCTTGACCAGGTTGCTTCGCACCTTCTGTGTTGGAGCTCATCTTCCGTCACGCGGGAGCATGTGCACAAGAAGCTCGGAAAATATGTTTGCTTACAGGCTGCGCGCGTTGTTACAGCCTGCGTAACAATAAGAAGCAGATATTGGCTTGGTACGTTGCCTGGCTGAACACACGGGCTCGCAGCCATCAGTGGGTTCGAGCTGCTCCGACACTCTCAAGATTAGACTGGAACGGGCTTCTGCGGTGTTTGTGCTGCGGGCGTAGTTGGAGACGCGCAGCTACGCCTAGCAGCCCTACAACCACCTATCTGAGTGTGCTGAGGCGGCAGATAGGCTCTGATGAATGGAATGAGATTCTGGATTCTGCCTGAAAAGTACTGGAGCCTTTCTTGATTGCGGGGTTTTGTGTTCCACTGCAGTTCGCCGGAGCTGTAGAGTCGTCCAGAAGTCGTCATGCCGCAACAGTCCAAAATTAGGGCACAATTCTCAAGTGTTCCTGTAGATTGAATGCTGGGTAACACAGCTTGAGCGGTTCTGATACCCCAGAATAAATGGCTGCTGATCAGGAGGTCAGCCTAACATGGAGAAACGTGTGTGTGTGTGTGTGTGTGTGTGTGTGTGTGTGTGTGTACTGTTGCAGCAGTATCCATCCATCCATCTTCCTAGATCTTCTCCCAATGGTCAGTGTGTGAAAAGCAGAAAAGCTACCTTGACGGGTCAGCAGCCCACTGCAGGGCGCGCGCACACACACACACACTGCACTACTCTCACGCGCTCGTGTCTAATGTTTTGGTCTGTGGGAGGTGGTTTGAGTACCTGGACGAAGCTTTCGAAAGCGATCTTTTAGAAACGGTGGTGGAGGAGGAGGCTGTGGCAGCGCCTTCCTCACAGTCAGGACTCGGCTCTCGCGGCTCCGTGACGGACTGGAGTTCAGAGAGAAGCAGCTCAAACCTCAGATGGGATTCTTTCTGACTGTTCCCTCCGCCTGTCTGTTCCAGTCGAAACACCCCTCTGTGGATCCACGAAAGAGCAGAGCTGGCCACGTTGTGATGAACACTGGAGGAGTCGGCCTCAGCATCTGACCACGGGGCCAGCTGACATCAGCGGTCTCCTTTTAGACCAGAGCCTATTTTAGTGGGCGCTGCTGGGCTGCAGAAGCACCACCATCTCATGGCTCCTACGTTTCGTAGCCTGTGCAAAGGTGGAGAGTGAGACAGCCGCTGACATCACTGATGAGGGGAGAGAGGAGCTGAGGTGGTTTTCTTTTCAAAACACATGAATATTTCCAGAAGCGGTGTTTTTGGTTTCTTCTGAAGTGTTGAACTTGACGGCCGAGGCTTAATTTCTGGAATCAGACCCCTGACTCGGCCCTGAACGCTTCAGGTCTGCCTCCTCAGCCCAGAACCGCAGCAGCGATGGCTGAAAAACGCACCGCTGAGCTGATTTCAATCCTAAAGCCTGAACATAACCTCCTCTGGAGCGTGTTCATCATCTTAAGTTGCCATGGTGACCCAGCCAGGTTCAGGGAGATCCACCTTTGCAGCGCTAGAAACTCTGCGAACCCACGAGCACGCCGTGCGGCATCCGCTGGGGGTTGGCGGTGCTGTAAACGAGGCCGCGGTCCTGATGACATTAGCTCACCGCAGGTTTATTTTGGGGGAGGACTGGACCAACCTGCTGCTCTTCAAATCCCTCTAGCCACACCGAGACTCCACTTAAAGCAAAGGTATGGATTCCTCTGGCTCCAGCACACGTTTAAGTTATGCTTAAGATCAAATAATTCCATTTTTTAAAAATTTATCTGTAAACACTTTGATCTATTTGTGGGATGAGTCACAGAGGCGGCTGGGACGAGGACGGGATCATTGCTGTGTAGACTTCTGCCTGTGACCTTTCCCCAAACCAGCCCTCCAGCCTGATATCCTCCTATTGGGTTTCATATTAGAGCTCTTTTTTTCCCTTCATTTAAACCACACAGAGCTTGTACAGAAGTCTGCTCCTAAGAGATAAGCTTTCGCTATTTCGATGAGCCAGGGAAGAAAACTAGTTTTCTGATGAACGGCAGAGTTTGCAGTAGATGAAAACACTGGAGGGTCAAACCAGTCTCAAAGGTAATTATTATTATAGAAATTCAGATCACATTTGGTCACGCTTTGCATTTTCGGAACATTAAGACGCAGTACAAGTGTAATTATGCAGGTAAATTTGTTGATCAGGCCATTACACACACACACATACACACACACTCACGTGCACCGAGTGTGTGCTGTGTGAGATCATTAAGGTTCTTGACAGCGTGTTAGCACATCCTCGGGGTGCCATACGCTGGAAAAGGCTGTTTGAAACTGCACACAGCCGGTCAGCGTGTGTCAGGGATGTGAAAAGGTTCCATATATTTTACAGCAAATCTATAAGTTCCTGAAGGGAGGAGCTTCTCCAGGGGTAGCAGACTTCTCGCTGCTTCCTAATGATCTCGTTAAGATGGGACTCTTTTTATGTTCTTTATTTACACTCCACCACAAAAAGAAGGGGGAAAAAATAGCAAGGTGACATGAATCGATGGGCACTTCTTCTGATGAAGACCTCAGACCCCCCCTGTGGCGTAGCTTTTTTAATTATTTAATCCTTCGATTAAAATGAGAGGCTGATGAAGAGCAGGGCCTCTGCCTGTCCGTCCCTTCTGCAGTCATGTCACCCCCTAAAGCTCATGCTCATAGTCTAGTAACGGCTCTAAACACAGCATTAAAGAAATATAATCAGATTTTAATGGGAGTTGCTCTCAAAGCATCAGGCGTAGTCGTCTGAGGTGAAACGCTCTTTCTGGCTGTAACGTTCACATGGGCGCAGCGCTCAGGCCGCCGCACAACTACGGATACCAGGACAGTGAACAAGAGAGGGAAATAATCCTTATAATCCTTCAGAGGAGTTGAGGTTTTTAAAAACTCTCCCCGCTGTTGATGGAGCAGCCGTAGCAGCCTGGAATCCTGCCGGTCACATGACCGCAGGGTTCTAATACTGATGAGAGGGATAGAGATCACTGGGATATTCGGCCTCTCTGGGGGATTTACAGGGCTGAGTTTCACTTCCTTTGACGGTGGAAAAAAAGAAAACGGAAGGATTGTCGATTTCCCAGTGCAGATTTTTCCTGCGCAGGTTCACGTTCGTCTCTTCCAGCACGGCGGTGTTGAAAGCGTTGCATATCGATTTTAAAGGTTGATGAAAGCTGGTCTGCTGGGGTTCCTTCTTCTTTCCAAAAGATTTAAATCTGCCAGACCGGCTGCAGTGAGTAGCCGGAAGGGGGTCACGAGGTCACGGAGGGCGGAGCCGCTACTGTGACTCCTCCCACCGGCAATATCAAACCTGCGGACGGGTTTTAGTCCATCGGTTGTCTTTAAATCAGCGGAGGCGATGCCGGGCCAGCCCGCGCTCACCAGGACGGCCACTGTGGAGACGCATCTCGTGGTCTGCAGCAAGGTCAGCCGAGCAGGTAGCTGCCTTCTCACTGTCACTGTGAGTGGAGCAGAAATAATTGGCTCATCCAACTTGCCAGTTTGCACTCTTATATCCTGTGTAATCCTGGGCTTATTATTGCAAGAGGCCGGCCCCGCGTTTGGCTGGGAGTCCTCGCAGAGTGTGTTTGGGACCAATGTGTGTGTGTCTGTGTGTGTGTGTGTGTGTGTGTGAGACGGTTCAGCGATACAGGCGGCTGTGGTGTTTACACATGCCTGCAAATCCTGCAAATTAAATTGATTGAGTTCCAGGGATTAGTCTGTGACATGCATGCGAGCACTTCTGATGTTTCCTCCCCTCGTGCTTTTGCTTAAACATGAAACCACATTATGAGAGTATCTAATATCATCCACAAGCTTTTTTGATCACTGCTGTCAAATTGGCTGCAGACTGTGAATGTGGTAATAAAGGCTTGGTCCTTCAAAGTAGTAGAAAGCTTTTTCTCTGGTTAAAAATAGAATAAAATTGGTCAAATGAGCACTTCAGTTGAGGGCTGTTGAAAGGAAATGTCCACGCTGCTGAGGCCAGCTGAAGGTAATGTTCTTCCTCCCGCGTGCAAACCTCAGAGACCACGTCCAAACTATTGCCGTCCATCCCGGGTTTTACACGAGCCCTCCATCGGGGTGGAGAAGCAGGCCGTACTTCTCGGAATTGCACCTCTCCAGTTTCACGCTCTCCTGTGAGCTAAATCTGGGGGCTTTCAGGCCTGAGCAGACGTTCACTTGAGGACGTGTCGGCTCTGAGCGCCTCCAGCGGCCCAGCGTGGCGGCCAGCTGTCGGAAGCGTTTCCTCGGAGCCGCAGGTTTGCTCCGCATTTCTGCGCCTTCCTGTTCCAGCAAAATGAGGACTTTAATTGAGAGCTTTGGCCTCGTGTGCCTCTGTTTGCTCTCCGCAGTGAAGAAAGGATGAGAAAGAGAAACCAGGTTAAGGGTGGAAGTGACCTCTCTAAGTGACGTCTCAAATGTTTTTTTATTATGGGATTGATCTGCTGATGTTAGCATCTGCATATGAATTTAGGTTCTTCCCCCTCCTGACAACCAGTCGTCCTCTGTGGAGGACATTTGTAAGCCTGAAATGATTTCAGTATTCTAATTACTTTATAAAGAGTGGGGAAGTTTTTAAAAAAATGTAACGTGACTTTTTTCTTGTTTTTTTCCCTGGTAGTCAGGAATAACACAACCAAGGCTCTTTCATACACTTGAAATTGAAATTATGACTGGTAATAGGTGGGATCCTTGTCTTGTTCCTTTATGTACTAAAACACTCAAAGCTGCAGGACTGTTTACATTTATTTAGAGCCACAATTTGAATTTCTCATGGAAACCAAAGCTAACAGTCTCTAACATTACTGGTTACATAGATTACCGAAAGCTTTCTCAGCATATAAGTAAGAGGTTTTTACCATAATTAAGACAACTTTAAAAGAATAAAAGATGTGAACAGTGTGAGAACGACAGGGTAAATGAATTTAGGCGTATCAAGGTCGACGGATGCGCTGAAATAATGAGCTCTGAATGCAATAAAACATTATGAAAAACCAAGAAAACATTCGCCCTAATGAGAAACTGTCCTCCAGGATAAAAACATGCATTAGCTTCTGCAGGGTAAACAAATCATTGTGTCCTTGTGAATTAAAGAGCCAGATGCACCCACCCACTCCCACCAGGATGTTGCCTACACGTGCATCTGGCTGAATGAGAAGAAAAACCCTTTCAAGGGACAAATTATGGCTGTCGTGATGGCAGTTATTGAAATGCGTTCGTCTTTTGCTGAAATGAACTGGGATTCGCATCAGGCTCGCTCCCTCGCGGCTCACCGCGGATTTTTTATTCACTGCGCTCAGAATTTCCAGAGATCGAATAACAATGGTCTGAAATACGCCAGCGGAATGTCAAGCGATGATGGCCTGCGATGCACAACCGCGGGATTAGTCGCTATATTTGTAAGAAAAGGGAGTTATGAACGCCGCTCGGTCCACAAACCACCGGCACCGAGTTATTACGCCACCTTCCAGATGTCGATTTTCAGTTGAATACAATGTCCCTGCGAGGATCTGTTGCCATGGTTCACTCTGCAGCGCCAGCATACAGATGTTTAGAGTAGATAGAGATTGTAAATAATACTCTCTACAGAGATATAGCTCTGAAATGCAGCATATATGCCATATGTCCGCCTGGCTCGGGTCAGTTAATCTCAGAATATTAATATAAACACAGTGTGACAGCGATGGGATTTCCAGGAGCCTGCCATCGAGGGACGCACCCATATGTTGTGGGTTTAGTCCCTTTTATGTAGACTGCAGGTTGACCTTCAACCCACATTGTGCTGCTGAACAGTAGAGCTGGGGTGTGCGCTGGTTCCCTGGTTCCCACAATGTTTGGGATGAAATCAGACGGTTTAAAGGTCGCAAAGGCGTTGTGTGTGTTATCAGCGACCAGATGGACCCTTCCATCCCTGGAGTCCAGCCTCCTGGGCAGTAAAACTGCCTGATCACAGATGGTGCTGAAGGGAGGAAACGTAAATGAGCATGACCCACCTGGACAAAGTGGAACACTTATTTTTTGAGTGTGAAACTCCACCTTTCTGACACACTTCAGGAATAGCCCAACATGGCCCATTTACTGAGCAGCTCTTTTCTAGTATCAGCTGAACTGACTTGTGTTTGGTTTTTATTTTCCTTTCTGGCTCTTGAAGCGCTTTTGTTCTTCTCGTTGCACTGAGCATGACCGTCGTTTTATTACGTCCAGCCTGCTTTTCCAAGTGGGGAGGGTCTCTGGTACCTGCACAGGCAGCTGGCTCCACAGCAGGGAGCAGCGTGGAGAGGAGGAGGCAGTCGAGGTGCTTTCAGGATGCCTCTGGGACACCTCTCTGGGGAGGTGTTTTAGGCAGGTCCATGGCTGCGGAAAGGCTGAAGAGGATGAAGTCTTGGGCAGTGAGAAGACGGGATAGGAATCATGTGCTAATTCCTGGGAAGAGAATGAATTCATTAAAAACAGAGCAGAGTTCCATCAGAGTTCCATCAGATGTCTGCGTGTTAATTACGCTGTCCTCTGCTGCATGTGCTGTTACCTCCAACCTTTTTTGTTTGTTTTTTCAGCACTGGTGAGACCCTCAGCGTGGTAAACGCCCACCGGCCCGGGTCACATTGATGCTGGTGGCCGCTCGCCAGCTCTCTCCCCACCGCCTGCTCCAGCGCCGCTCCCACCTCCCCGCCCGCCATGGCAACGAGCCGCGACCCTGCTTGTGAGAGGCTGGACCCTGAAGCTGGCAATCAGACCAGCAGTCTCACGGAGACCATGGCTGCCATGACGACTAAAGACTCGGCCACGAACGGCGTGGGGAATGGGGGCGCTCAGAAGGATGCGCCTCTGGATAAGAGGACCCGTCCGCTGCGGCCTCACCTGACTGGGAGGAAGTTGTCGCTGCAGGAGAGAGGCACGTACCTGTCGTCGGGCTCCGGCAGAGGCTACGCGCACGTTTCACCTCGCGTGGCTCGCAGACCCACCGTGGAGTCCAAACGCATATCCATATCAGATTCACAGGTGAGGAAAGCATCTCCTGTTTGTAAAGCTGAAATTTGGGGAAATGCATATTAAATGAACCTAGATCCAATAATTACACTGCAGGAAAGAGCTATCAGGATGATGAATGAAGTTGGGTGCCGCAATTCTACAAATCAGTTTTTTATAAGATCACATACATTTTCGGGACATTGTATATTCAAAAACATTAAAATTTATGTTTTGAGTGGTAAACAAGTCAATTCCTGTCTCTATTAAAAAGAAATGTTTAAATTAAGGCAGGGGATTTATAAATTAACCAGTGCTTGAAACCCACAAAGCTAGAACTAATCTTAAGTACAGATGTGTGTCAGTTTTTAACATTATGGAATGGACTAAACAATGAAATAAAGATGTTTAAGTCAATGTTAGTTTCCAAGAAGACTTTGAAATCTAAAATTATCAGAGTTTACAATGAAATTTGATTTTTCAGTTTAAGCTATCATGAGTTTTTGTAACAATGTACGAGTATTGATGCTTTATTGTGATTTATTTAGTTAATCCTACGGTTCAGGATAGGCTAAAATAAGCCTGGGGCTTCAGCCTAATCCCTTTTTGGTTGTTGTTTGATAGAGTCTTTCGTTAAAAACATGATTTTTATTTTTTTTTAAGCCAAAATAAAGTATTCCTCCTAAAATAACCCCATGATGCATATCCGCTGTTGCACTGTCAGGATCTCTGCTGTGACAGGTGGCACCGTGGCAGGGAGTGGAACTCAGACAGAGAGAAATAAGCTCCACTCGACTTATTAGGACACACAAACAGACTTTCGGTGGTTTCGAATCTGTGTTTGTGGCGTTCACGTGGAGACTGCTGAGCCAGGTTCTGCCGCCTGTGGTGTAAACAACAGCGGCAACCAACACAACCAACTCGTTAGCAGAATCCAGCCGATGATGAAAGCGGCTGCTCCACCCTCGCCCGACATCACACAGCTTCCACTTGATTTTATTGCTCTTTCTTTTCTTTTAGGAGATCAAGTCATATATGTAAAATTCTTCTAATCCATATTTGATGACTTTATATGATACCAGTTTCAGTTTGATGTGGCCTACGGTGACTCCCAAATCTTTCCTTCCCTCTGACGTCCTTTGGTTCCGAGCGCACATTAAAGATTCAGGATATCCACCAGGATCCAGATCTTCTCTGACGCTAACAGACTGCCTGCCACAGACTTGCATACCTGTCATTGTGTCCTATCTGAAAACTGTGACAGCTCTCGCAGCGAACCCTAAAAAGGAGTCGCGGCTTGTGTCTCCCTGCTCTCGCCGCGTCTGGAGTGTGACAGAGAACAGCCAGCATTTCCTCTTCACGGCTTTTACCACAAAAGGAAAAAAATCACTCCACCGTGAAGTACAAACGCCGGGATGCCTAGAAAACGATGCCGAAAAAGTAGAAAGCAGTTCTTAGAAATGGAGCCGAGCAGAATCAGGCTTTAGTGATTTCTGGGGAAATGAAAGTAAAATAAATCAGGCTGCAGAAATTTGTGCAGAGTAACAGTTTACACACGCAGAAAAACAGTGTCCCTTCCACTTAAAATTGTGTTGGGATAATACTTTATAAAATAAAAAAATAAATAAGAGACAGGAAATGTAAGTATTAGAAGGTTAAGCAAATGTGCTTCATTCTTACTGAGCAAGTAGAAGTCCTTGAAGATTGTCTTTGAGGAGAAAAAATGGTTTTTACTTCGACCCTTTGTCCAAGCTCCAGTGCACAATAATCTGCCCACACCAGATCCTGCACGGTGCAACGGTGGTTATGCAGAGTCTGGAAACATTCTGTGCCTGTTAGGATGCTCCAGTTTCCTCCCACAGTCCAAAAACATGCACATTAGCTCGACCGCAGGGTCTGAATTGCTGCTTGGTGGGAGCAACTGGTGTGTGTGTGTGTGTGTGTGTGTGTGTGTGTGTGTGTGTGTGTGTGTGTGTGTGTGTGTGTGTGTGTGTGTGTCCTGCTTTGGCCTAACGACGGGGTGTCCCCGGCTCTGACATAGTGGCAGCTGGGAAAAGCTCGGTCCCCCCAGTTAACATCCCATCCACCCGACGATACACTGACTAATCTGCTCCTCCCTTTCGAGAATAATGGTGAGGTAGCCAACGAGCAGCGATCTATTTTTGATGCACTTTTATCGACCGGTAAGTGATAAATAGCGAGATGTGGAGACGCTGGCTCAGATCAGATGGGGTGTAATGATTCACTTGGAAAGAAAGAAGAGAAGAGGAGGAGGAGGAGGAGGAGGAGGAGGTGCTGCCGTCACACTGAAGGCAGCGAGGCTGCAGCGTTAAGGGAGTGTGACAGTCTGACCGACAGCCTTCCAAAGATTTATTGTGGTGCAGCCGAGCGTTGGGTTTGGCTTGGAGTGTGCGTGCGTGCGTATGTGGCAGATGCGTTTAAGCCTTTTCTGCGCGGCACTCTTGATCCATTAGTCCTGACAGCGCATTAGGTGCAGCGCGGCGCTCACGGAGCATGCGCCAGGCAGCAGTGAAAGTCCTCTCAGGCGATCCCTCCTGCTGCTGCTGCTGCTGCTGCCGCCGCCGCCCCTCCTTCTCGGGGTTCTCCTCATTTGCCTTTCCAGCTCTCATTGCCTCTGTTGTTTTATCTCTCTTCAGTCACTGCTCTTAAACCTCTACTGCTTTGCCAGCTTGTCTCCTGTTCTTCTGATTTCTCTGCAGCCCCACATGATATCAGCACAACAGCTGCATGTGCACACAGCGACGGTAAAGGTCATGGGTTTGCATACGGAAGGTCAGAGCATAGGCGGGGCATGCCTTTCCGGGTCTCCTCACCGTAGTTGACACAAACTGGTGCGTGCAGAACATCGCCTCTCCTACAGAACCAGCAGCAATGATTAATTGTCAGACTAGAGCAACGGGTGTGTTATGTAACTCCCTCTCAGACGCTCTGCCTCTTGTCCTATCATGCTGGACTTTCTCTAAGCGTCTCCTTTGTCCTCCTGGACCTGGTCCTGGGGGACCGGGCCCACCTCTTTGAACCAGTGCTCATCACCCTTGCTAACCTCCTTCTGCGGTTCCAGACCTTTGCTCACTTTTATCCACAGAGCTGCCCCCCCCCAGCACTATCAGGCCAGTGAAAATGACCCCCCCCCCCAACTACCACCCACTCTCTCTGTCTGATCTGACTGACTTGGTGCTGTGGCGGTGGTTGCTATGGAGCAACAAATCAGCCATTTAAGCAGTAGCACCCTAATGGATTTGCAGACAGTAAACAGAAAGTACAGGCTGCCTACAGAAACACGCACACAGAGCAGCCAGGTTGCACCAGTGATGGTCCTGCTTTAACGACTGCTCTCATGTTGAAAGAAGTGCCTGTTCATGTTTATGTTGATGATTTATTTATGCTCCGCTTCTTTTCTCTCGTGCAGGACTGTATCCAGTTAAACCAGTATAAGCTGAAGAGTGAGATTGGAAAGGTGAGCCTGTTCACATGCTGGCTTCAAGCTGGAAAGTGCAGCGGAACATCGATCTGCTGCTCAGTTAAAGTGAAAAATATGGATGCCAATATCATTTGCAGGATGAGTGCACAGCAAACATGGTGGGTAGATGCGTTTTGACAGGAAAAATATCACCTATCTGAGATGGAAAACAAATACTGGTTATTCATCCATTGTTCAGTCAGCCTCGGCAGTAAACTCTTCACGGCAAACTCATTTACATAAAATAAAGATGGATAAAATGCTGCTCCTCGCCTCCTGTCCCACAAAACTGATGTCAGAATGACATCCGCCCCCAACAAGAGCTGAGCAAAATCAGACAAAGAAGATTCAAGCTTAAGATTCTTAGTAATGGGAAAAGCCAGGGCTTAAAGTTATACTACTACCTACCAGTAGAGGGCGATAAAGAAAATGCATACCAGCCACCAGTGTTGATTCTATTAAGAAGTCTCTGCGAGAGCCCAACGTAAATGGAATCATTGAGCAAAGGTTGTGTTTGATTTAGAAATGTAAATGATTGTAAGGAATAGGAATATAGTGGGAATAATCTATAATAACAAAGAAGATAACCCATCTCTCCTTCTCTGCAGGGCTCCTATGGGGTTGTTAAACTTGCCTACAATGAGGACGATGACAAGTATTACGTAAGTAGACCCAGTCTTCTCTTCTCTGTGATAAAAGCGAGAATGCTGCAGACACTCGGGAGGTTTACAGTGTCACAGCGCTGGCATTGATTTTTATTCTCAATCCTCTCAAATTGCTTCCATTTGCCGCGGAGGAACAGCCTGGCTCCTTCTGCTTCTGATCTGCAGAGCAACGAAGCTTTCAGCCGAGAATCTATCAGGACACTCTGTGAAGCGTCCTCACCTCGTCCAGCAACTGTGGCAGCAGCACCGTTACTCAAATATTCTGCTGTCAATTGACTGGCTTTACTTCAAAACTGTCATTACTTGACAAATACCAACTGGAAGCTCTTACTGGATCCTAAAATAAACCTGATGGATTATGTCCGATGGAGGGAAGATACTGTCACTGATTTAGACAAAGGCTGTGCAACAGTTATTCTTCCACGCATGTATTTTACTGTATTTGCAGGTTTTACTTTCATAAATTAGAAATTAGGATTCGATGCTTCCACGGTCCACCTTGAGGGCAAATATTCCTGCAGTATAGTGGATCACCTGAACATTCATGCTGGTGAATTTCACTTGTAATCCTGAGCATTAAGTAGATCAGCAGACGCTTCAGACTTTCATTTAAAGGAAGCTGGAATGCGTTGCAAACGGGGGCCTCTTTAAACGCGAGTGGGTTTATGTTTGAACATAGCCGAGCGGCCCCGCGCAGCAACAACAATGGGAGCGGATGAGTCACGTCAACCTGAGCAGCCAACGCTGGTTTTAGAAGCGCTTCTGAACTGGAGCCAGTGGGAGCCTGCAACCAAACACAGCGCAAATTACAGCTACATCTGTAATTTGCGGAGCGGTAAACAACTCTGTGATGCGGGGCTGCGCGATGAGCGACAGATGAGGACAAAGGGAGCCAACGGGATGTTTCCATAGGGGGACGAAAACAGGTTTCATAAGAGCGCTGTTGTCCTGTAATCCTGATGGTTTAACTGGTCCTGTTTGACTGAAGCTGGAGGTGAAACAAAGACCAGAAGGCCACGTACCCGTCTCTAAAAGCATTCTCGCCGTGTTTTTACTGTCATAAATAGGGAACAAGAATGCCAGGCTCATAGAAGACCATCTAAAGGTAGATCTCTGCGTGCAACTGGACTTGTTAAGGTTTCCTTGAAGATGTTCCGCCTTCTCTCCAGAGAAAATAGAAACTCTAAACTCTCTGAGGACAACCACCAAGATCGTTAGCACGCTCATGGTCCACAAGGGTTGTATTTTCAAGCGAGTTTAACGAGTCCAGTTGCACACAGAGATCCAACTATGATCTGGATGAATGAGAATCTAAACAGACATCTAATAGATGACCCCCCCACACACAGACACACACACACACACACACACACACACACACACACACACACACAGACACACATCTTTCCTCACCTAAAGGTAAAAAACAAATGCTTTTTTTTTTTTTTTACCTTTAGCAATTCGGCAAACCTTCACAGCTTTTCAAATAATTGAGCTGGATGTTATATTTCTTCCACCTCGCTTCCTTCCAGCCGGACCTGCTCATCACTCAAGATAATTCTGTCTCCTCCCACTCCCAGACAAATGTCAGAGGCACTTCCCTTCAGATAGAAAGTATTAACACATCATTTCTCTGAGAGCGGGTGTCTGATCAGCTGTTTGTGTTGAGGTGGAGGGAGGCCCCTGCTTTCCCTCTCTGTTTGGGCTTCCTGTGAATTCGGCGCCCATCGCTGATTGGACAGAGGGCAGGAAACTGCAGCCCGACTCAAGCGGCAGATGCACATGTCTAAAATAACAAAGACGGCAACGAGAGCAGATGAGCAATGATGCCACAGAAGGGTCATTCTGTTTCCTGCCAATCCCAGCCGCATTCACGCGAGGCTGATTGGATTGTGGCGCCGGCGGGGCAGCTGCAGCACGAGCCCACCTACATCATGCGGCAGCCTTCTGCAGGGACGCGCAGACGCGTGCACGCGCCCCCGAGTTGCTCGGTTCTGGCGGAAGCAGATGAGCTGGTGGCATCGCTTCCTGTTGCTGAACTGCACTTTAATGCCAGTTGTTTCTAAAAGGGTGGCGGACTTTAAAAGCAGAGGGCAGGGAACGAGAGATAAAGGAAGCCGGACAGCTTCTGCCTGCCTTCAGGCTGCTTTTTTCATTTGTTAGAAATTCAAGACTTTCTTGCGCTTATTTCAACCAACCATTTTCTAAGCAATATGAGCTTTTGAATTTTGATTAATAGCCAGAAGCAGTTGCAGCTTTTTTATTTATTTGCTTATACGGCTTTATTTTACGTGCACAGTTTAACCCCAAGTTAAAGCACGTCTGATTTCCATAGACAGCTAATTTATCGATTGTGGCCATGACAGTTATCTCTGAAAATAAAACTTTATGAAATTCATTTTTCACCTTCCCAGGCCATGAAGGTGCTGTCTAAGAAGAAGCTGATGAAGCAGTGTGGTTTCCCACGTAAGTAAACATGTCTTTAAATTCTTTTACAATTTAATGAAAGTATTCCTCACCCGAACAACCGAAGGAAAGACCAGCATATATGAACAAAGGCAACACGTGTCATGGCGAGGGGCAGCCCGACTGAGAAAGAGTGTGTGTGTCAGTGTTGATCACGGTCAAAAGCCTGATTTATGGCTATGTCATGGTCTACAGGTCGCCCCCCACCGAGGGGGCCCAAGGCGGCCCAGGGAGAGCAGCCCAAAATCTTAGGACCTCTGGAGAGAGTGTACCAGGAGATCGCCATCCTGAAGAAACTGGACCACGTGAACATCGTCAAGCTGGTGGAGGTGAGAACACGTGTGTCTGCCGATCAGGCTGCTGCTCGCTCAGTCCCCTACTGACCTCATCAAGCCATTTAACACTGTGAATCAGACCTAAAATGTAAAACTAAATGTCCTTTTGGAAGAATGTGCCATATCGTTACGTTTAGTTAGATTTCTTGTTCTTTGTCTGGATTTTCCATCTCTGCGGAGGCTGATGCTTCTAAAAACGATAGCTGATTTTAAGGATGTGACTCAAGATGCCCACCACTCCCTCGCCATCCAGTCCTGTTTTTCAGCCTCAGCCAGATGGCGAGGGCACCGCCGGCGTGGTTGGGAGCGGAACACAGGCAGTCAGTCGGTAGGAAAGCTGTTTGGCTTGCTCGGGTACGGACGGTGCCAGAAATATAAAAAATGTCATTTAAGTAAAAGCCAAATGCAGTTTTTCCGTGGAGGGCAAGCACGCGCAGCAGACATCCCGCTTCCAGGGCCAGCGTCCCTCAGCCGTGTGAGCACGTGATCCAAGCGGAGGCCGCGTGGTCCGGTGGGATCGCTTTATCGTTTAATGATTGACGGCTGAAACCGCTGAAGCACAAGCTGCCTCTTTTATTCTTGCTCAAATTGTTTGTCCTTGTTGAAACTGTTATTGAACGCAGCCCCGTGCTGGTTCCAACCTGACCACGCTCCGGTGCAGCAGCAAGTGAACGCAGCCTCGACCGCGGTCAAGAAATAAAACCCCAGGGCTCTGAAAATGAATCTTGCCTCCTGCTTTTATCTTTTAAATTTCAAATCTTCCCCCTCTAGTAAGACATAAATAACCGTGATGGCTGCGCCATCGTGCCGTCCTCCCTCCTGGTCGGTCTTGACAGCACTCACCTGTCACAGCTTTTCCGGCTTCAGATGCTGAATCCAAATTAAACCGACCGTTGGGGCGAATGGAAATTTGCCTCCAGTTTGAGATGCTTTGGCTCGGGTTCTGGAGGGTTCTGTGACGGTGGAGTTATTTTAATCAGACTAAAGTCATTTCTGTTAGCACCCTGGCTAAAGTTTCAAATATAGCAGGTTTATAATTATAAATATTTGCCTTCATTTTAGAATAAAGTCCATTTTGGAAGGTTGCGAATCTGCAAAATCTGAAAGGATCATTTCATTTCTGTGCAAATGTTTCCTGTGAAGGGGAAAGCCGGGTTCAGTCTTGACTGTACGTTGCTCTCATAGCTGTTATCGTTACAGGTCCTGGACGACCCGGCGGAGGACAACCTTCACATGGGTACGCAGGCCACTCTCTTCCTCTCCTCCGCCCACTTGCGCTCCTGCGTGCCGCTGACCCCGATCAGACTAGATTCAATAATTCAAGTCCGTCCGTGCTCCCC